>PVLA01011717.1:0-50523 GCA_004027455.1 Hydrochoerus hydrochaeris
TCTCCTTGTGTGTCTCCTTTTTTCAAAATGATTATATTTTCTGCTCTATTGTGTCTTCTGGTAGTAACTGTTTATACCATCAGAAAACAGTTATCATAGGACCCAAAACTCTTTTTTCTTAAGTTAGCAAGTATGAGTTTTAATCTAGGTCCTGAAATTATGTTAGTTTATAATTACACACTATTTGACTTCTTTTATTGTTGGTATTTATATTTAAAATTGCAAAATGATAATGGTACTTTTTGTAGAAATGTAGGAAACTTAGAAACAATGTGTCAAATAAATAACACAGAGAATGGTCTATAAATTATTATGGTAGGGCCAGCAATAACAGTCAGTGTTCCAGCAAGAGCAGGACTATAACTCTACCACAAAACTATATTCTCTTGTTTTAAAATAAAATCTGTGAAGGAGTATTAGAAATATGAAATTTCTAGGGTACAAGTGAACTTTTAGTTTCACATTCATATTTTGCTAAGGGCACCAAGCTATAATTCCATCATACTAAAGGATCTAGATTCTTTATTTTGTTTTTTTTAATATTCATGCATTTGTAGATTAAATATGATTATTGAGTCACATGTCAAATATGTTAGCATGCATTATGGGAAGATGAAAATCAAGGCACTAAGTTATCACAGCAAAGTTTAAAATTCATTCAGAAAGCTAAGAAAAGTAGAAGTAAAATGGTTGAAAATAAAAAGTTGATTGTTAAAACCAATTAACAATATTAGTGAGACCACTTTATATGAAAATATTATCCAAATTTCTAACAACTAAACAGTATTAATTTAAACATGAAAGTGAATATTTCATTTATTGCCTTTATGACTTCATTCTATATCCTCCTTTTAGATACTAGTTTTCTAATTATCTTCATTTTTTGCTTCAAGAAGATTTATTGAGTATTACATAATATTTTATCATATAACTACATGATGCACAGTCTTCTCAAAATTGTAAGAAATATTCACCCTAAAAGGGCAAGCTAAAGGCAACAATAAATAACTTAATTTCTAGGAGAAAAAGGAATTGAAATGTGTGATGGATATGCACTCAGTGCCTACAATTAATGTAATCATTATGTACTGCAAACATGTATCAAAGAAGTCAAAAAAAGGGAAAAAAAGCGAAAAAAAACAATGTGTTCAAAGTAATGGAAATGATGAAACATATAAAAATACTCCCAAGAATTAGAGATTAAATCACATATGTTAAATTTTGTTAGTATTTGTTTACAGTTCTTGCAGTTTACAATAATCTTGGGGAGTGGTTACATGTACATATTACAGATTTTTAAAAATTTTTAATGTTTCCTCTTGCCTTCCCACCCCCCCTCAAGCTCCCCTCCTCTTTTCCCATATTTGTTGTTATTTTTTGTCTTAGCTGATGTTATGGCCTATACTGTTTACATTAATTGTGGTTGTGAGGTTCCTCTCAGTTACATTCCTGTCCTTCACATCTCTCACTCTTGTTCCCTTGGACCACTTTCCTATTGCAAAAGATCATCTCCTTGTCCCTTTCTATTCATCCTTTGTCATTCTCATCTTTGCCTCACTCATATCTACACAATGGTATTTAATCTCATATTTATGGTTTATTTCATTCATAATATTTTCTAGCCATACCTATTTTTCTATAAATGTTTCAGATGTGTCATTCTTTATAGCTGAATAGTATTCCATTCTATATAAATACATTTTCCTTATTCAGTGGTCCATTGATGGGTGTACTGGCTGCTTCCAGGATTTAGCTACTGCAAATTTTGCTGCTGGAAACACTTATATGGAAGTATTACTGTAGCATGATGACTTAAGCTGTTTGGGGAAGATATTTAGCAGTTGAACAGAATTTCAAATTTCGTTTCTTTGAGAAATATCCATAATAGTTGTACTAACTTGCATTGCCACCAACAATGCAGGAGGGTTCTTTTTCATTACAGAAACACCAGCATTTGTTATTCCTTGATTTCCTAAGGATTGCCATGCTTTCTGGAGTAAGATGGACTCATAGTGCTGTTTTAATTTGCATTTCTTTAATGGCCAGAGATGTTGAAAATTTTTACATATATTTGTTGACCATTTGTATTTCCCCCTCTATGACATGGCTATTAATTTCTTTAGTTAATTTCTTGACAGGATCTTTAATTTTAGATGGCTTAGGCTTTCTTTTTATTTCTTTGTATATTTTAGATATTAGTCCTGTGTCTGAGGAGTAGTTGGTAAAATATTTTTTCCAGTTCTGTATATTGTCTCTTCTCTCTACTGACAGATTGTTTTTCTGTACAGAAGTTTTTAAGTCTGATATAATTCCATTTGTTGATTCTTGGTGATACTTCTTGTGTAATTGAGGTTCTGTTTAGAAAATCCTTTCTTAAACCTATGTCTTCAAGTGCTTTACCTATTTTATATTCCAGAAGACTTAATATTTCTGTTTTAATGTTAAGATATGATTTATTTTGACTTTAGTACATCATGTGAGATAAAGGTCCAGTTTATTACTTCTACAAATATAATCAGTTTCCCTAACACCACTTTCAGCATAGATTAACTTTCTTCTGACATATGCTTTTTGAGCCTTTGTAAAAAGTCAAATATTTAAATATGTCTGGGTTGTTTTCTGTATCCTTGGTTCTGTTTCACTGATTCATGGGTCTGTTTTTATTCCATTACCATGCTATTTTCATCATTATTGCTTTGTAATGTAGTTTGAAGTCAGGTACTGCTATGCTGCCTGCCTTGCTCTTATTGCCCCAAATTACTTTTGCTATTCTAAGTCTCTTCTGATTCCATATGAATTTTAGGATAGTTTTTTCTAGATCTGTATAGTATGCTTTTGGTATTTTGATTGGGACTGCATTCACTTTATATAATAGCTTTGGAAGTATGACTATTTTGACAATATTGATTTTCCCATTCCAGGAGCAAGAGACATCTTTTCATTTGCGGATGTCCTCTTCAAACTCCTTTTTCAGAGTACTGTAGTTTTCTTTGTGAAGACTCCTTACTTCCTTGGTTAGATTAATTCCCAGATATTTAATTTTTTTTCAAGAGACCATGAATAGCATTATTTTCATAATTTCCTTCTCATTCCACTCATTGTTGGTATACACAAATGCTAATGATTTTTGTGCATTCACCTTGTATCTTACTATTATGCCAAAGTTTGTTATTAATTTTAAGAGATTTTTCGTGGAGTGCTTTTGGTCTTGTATGTAGAATATCATGCCAGCTACAAGTAATGGTGATTTGCCTTCTTCCTTTCCTATATATATCCTTTTTATTTCTTTCTCTTGCCTAATTGCTTTGGCTAATTTTTTAAGTCAGTATTGAAGAGTAGAGGTGATAGTGGATATACTTGTCTTGCTCTTGATTTAATGGGTAATGTCCTTTAGATTTTTCCCATTTAGTATAACGTTGGCCATTAGTTTACCATAAATAGTCTTTTACACATTCAAATATGGTCCTTCTATGGCTGTTTTCTTGAAGATTTTGTCATGAAGTGGTGTTGGATTTTGTCAAAAATCTTTTCTGCATCTATTGATAAGATCGTATGTTTAAGTGATATATTGCATTTATTGACTTATGTATGTTTAACCATCCTTTCAACTCTGGCTGAAACCTATTTGATCATGATGTAGCATCTTTTTGATAATGTGCTCCATTCTATTTGCTAATATCTTGTTGAGGAGTCTTGCATCTATGCTGATTAATGAGATTGGCCTATAGTTCTTGTTTTTAGTTTGATTTTATTAGGTTTGAGGATCAACGTGGCACTGGCTTTCAAAAATTAATATGGGAGCACTCCATCACTTTCAATTTCTTTGAAGAATTTTAAGAGTACTGATGATATAGAATCCTTAATAAAGTTATTGTAGAATTAATAAGTAAAATCATCAGGTCCTAGAATTTTCTAGATAAGACTTGTCACACTAAGTCAACTTTATTGCTTGTTATTGTTTTGTTTGGCATATTTATGTCTTTTTGGGTTGGTTTTGGTAGTTAGTATGTGTATAGGCATCTGTTATTTCTTCCAAATATGCCAATTTGTTGTAGCATAATTTTTGAAAGTAGCTACTGCTTTTTGAATTTTGACATTGTCTATTGTGGTTTTACTTTTTTCAGTTCTAATTGCATTGGTGTGAGCCATCTCTGACTTTCTCTTGATGGATATTGTTGAAAGCTTATCTATTTTATTTATTATTTCAAAGTACCAGCTCTTCAATTCATTGATTTTTAGAGATTTTTTTTAGTCTTAGTTTCATTGATTTCTACTCTCATCTTTATAATTTCTTTTCTTAATTTTGATGTGGGTCTGGTTTGTTTTTTATTCCCAAAGTATCTTAATATTTCTCATATTTGGGCTTGCTTTGTTTTCTTAATGCAAGCATTGATTAAGATGAATTTTCCTTTTAGAACAGCTTTTGTAGTGTCCCAGATGTTTTGTTCAGTTGTGTAATCATTTTTATTAATATTCAGAAATTTTAAAATTTTTTTCTGTGACAAATTGGTTGTTTGGGAGTAGGATGTTAATTCTCCAGGTGCTTTTACATTTTCCTGTTTCTTCTGAAATTCATTTCTGTTTTCATTGCACAATAATAAGAGAGCATACATGGCTTGATTTCAATTCTTATACTTCATATATATATATATTTATATATTTACTTATATATATTTACTTAATATATACTTTATATATATTTACTTAAGCAGGCTTTGTGGACTACTATGTGATCTATTTTGAAAAAAAGTACCACGTGCTGCTGAAAAGAATATAGATTCTGTTATATATCCATTAAATTCAATGTTCATGGTTGTGGTTCACCTCTGAAATTTCTTTATTGTTTTTCTGCTTAATTGGTCTGTCTCTTTGGAAAAGTGAGGTTTAAAATACTCTACTATGATTGTGTTAATGTTTATTTGATCTTTTAATTTTGGCAATTTTTGTTTATGAAGTTAGGTGCTCCAGTATTTAGTGCATGGATGTTAATCAGTGTTGTCTTTGCTTATTGGGTCATTCCTTTAACTCGCATGTAGTGACCTTCTTTGTGACTTAGTGACCTTCTCTTCTAATGATTTTTTTTTTTTTTTGAGATAGGGTCTCACTCTGTAGTCCAGGCTTGCTTTGAACTCATGATAATCATCCTGGAGGTGTTGAGGTTACAGCTCTTTCCAATCAGTTTTAACTTGAAGTTTACCATGTCTGATATTAGAATTTCTATGCCTGCTTGTTTTGGGGGTCTTGGTGTTGGGCATGTTGTTTTTCATTCTTTTACTGCTAGTCTATGAATAGCTTTTAGGATTAAATGAGTTTCTTGGCTGCAAACTTTGTTGGATTCTGTATTTTGATGCAGATTGCCAGTCTGTGTCTTTTGATTTGAGTTGAGATGTGTTGATTATTTACTATCACTACATTGTTTATCTGTTTGGCATATCATTTGCTTTTCTTTTCTTGATGCTTTTTGTTGCTGTTTATCCATTAACCTCGAATTTCCTCTCACTGTTTCTGACAGAGTGTCTTTGAGTACTTTTTCTATAGCTGGAGTAACATCGTATGTTCAGAGACAGTTATTTTTGTGCAAATACATTATTTCTCCATCTATTTTGCAGGATATCTTCGCCAGGTAATAAATCTAGGTTGGGAGTTATTTGTTCTTAAGGTTTAAAGTACTTTACCCCAAGCTCTCTGACCTTCAAGTTTGTTCTGAGAAGTCTACTATGATTGCAATTGGTTTAACTTACTGTGTGATTTTTTGCTTTTGGGGGGTACCTTTAAATTTTTTTTTTTTGTCAGAAATCTGTGAATTTAGTGAGCATATGCCTTGGTGAACTTCTACTTTTATTGTAATTCTTTGCTATTCTATAGGTATCACTTCCTTGTATTTTAAATTTTCTTGGAAAATTTTCTTTCACAATTTCTGGAAGCATGTTAGTGAATTCATCTGTGCAAACTTCTAGAGTTTTCTCTACTTCTAATTAGCTTTAGATTAGTCATCTTTTTGTTATCTAGTAGCTGCTGGGTGACTTCTTTGTTATCTTATTTTCTTTTTAATCATCTTTGTGTTTTGTCATAATTCACTATTTTGTTCTCAATATCAAACACTGTCTTCATATTGGTCATTCCTGCAATATATGATTTATGCAATATATGACTGTTTTTTTCCAGGTATTTCTGTCTGATATCTTTTCAAAGATTTCATATTATTGTTAAATCTTTCATTCAAATTTTGAACTTTTTTGGTTAGCTCATCCAGCTTTTAAGCTATTTCCCTGAAATTCACTATGCACATATTGAATGCAATTGCTGTAAACTTTTGGTTCATTTCCTCTTTGAACTCATCTGTTTTCTTACTGCTTTCTAAGCACTTTTCATGGATTTCTGACATCTGGTATTTTTTTTTCTTCTCCTTTCATGACCCCTTACTCTGTCTTGAGGGAGCTGAGATGGTTCAGAGAACATATTCTTTTTAAAATTATATGTGGCCCCGTGTTTTTTCTCCTACCTCTTTGGGTGATGTTACTGCAGATTGGGGACTACAGAAGCGAGGGCAATTTGTGGGTTATATGTAGATCTTTAGGAGGATGATGCCTCCCTGTGAATAATTTTCAGCTTTCTATGCTCTATTTACTATCATTAACTTTAAGTGATTTCGACTCTGTACCTATGTTTTGTCAAAATAATTGCTTCCATTTATAACAGTATCTACAGATTCAATCTTACAACACTTCCATATGATAATCCTTGAAGTTACTCTTTCCTTCTTGCTCTATTCTCTCTGCACACTATGACTTTATTGTTTGTGGTTGCTTTGCAGTGAGGTGGGTGGTGTGATGGGAGAATGAGGAGTGGTGGATTAGTAGTGTTAGGTTTTAAGCGGGGAGGTTTGAAAACAGGACTCAGTAGATGAGAAGAAAAAGTTGACATGGGTTCTGATTTTATTGGGGTACTTTTAGTTGAGTTGAAGTTTTAGTATTGAGAGTTTTCAGAGGATATTTTGGGGCAAGAGTGAGATATGGAGGACGGGGGTTCATTTTTTGATTGAGGAAGGGTATGTGATTATCAGAACTTGCTTATAGGGAAGACAATAAGCTAGGTGAGATACGGAGGAGCCAAAGGCTTAGGATGGGGAGGATTGAGGAATTATGCCAGTGAAGATAGGAGTGACCATGAGGGGGCTAAGTGTACCTATTATGTAAGTATATACAATTTAAAAATTGGGAGATGGAGCTTATGTATTTGGAAAAAGAATAAAGATATATGTGTGATGGTAGATACATTGTGTCAATGTGAAAACTTAAAAGTTTAACTAGGCAACTCAGCAGGGAACCAGTCTTTACTTTGTGAATATCCTCAGCCTGCACAAGAGGAGGCAACAGAGATGGTGTGAATGCTACACCAGCCTACAGGTGGTAGCCTGTTTACAATGTAAGGGAGGAAAAGAGGCTTTCTCTCCTCTCTTGCTCTTGTTGCTTTTGCTGTCTTTTGCTGCTTTGAGGTGTTGCCCTGCTGCTATGCTACCCTGCCTTGGAGTCAGCTGGTTATGGACTGACAACTCCACAAACTACGAGCTAAATAAACCTTGTCTTCCTTTTGGGTGACGGATATTTTGTCTCAGCAAAGAAAAAAAAGTAACAAAGACAATATATTAATAGTATTGTCTTGGGGGTTTGAGGTGGAGAAACTGGATAAAGATCTGGAATAAGGGGGGAACCTAGATACCTTTTAAATCAGACCCAATGAAAAAAACAAATATATAAGAGTAACAAATATATAAGAGTAATATGCATGTAAAACCATGAAGGAGCATAACCTCACATTACTAAATAACTAAAAAACATAGAAAAACAAACCAGTCAAGATGTTTGATGGGAACAGTTTATCTATTCCAATGAGATATTGCACATGTGATTTCCAAGCAGCTTCTTTTCCAGAGTGTCTGAGTCTTTCACCCCGATTACTTCTCTGATCCTTTTCCACTACAGTATTGAGGAGATCTCAGACTCAGGACCTCTTTCTCCAGGCTGCAGGCATTCTTGCAGAGTCTGATCCATTTTGAGTTCTTGAGTTAACAATTCTTGCTGTCTCTCTCTCTGAGGATGGATTCAGCAGACAAGTTCACTGGCATTAAATTGTCTGCTGAGTCAGGGTTTTTCCTATACAATTAAGTCAGCTACAGCAGTAACAGGATAATCTGTTACAGTGGTATCTATCAGGGCTGGTTTAGAAATAATGCACCATAAGACCCTGTTTTGGGTTTTCAGTATTGCATAACTCAGGTTGAAACTAGTGTCTCATCACAGGAACCGAGTCTGTGATCACCAACTCCACCATTCAATTAGCCTCTCAGGACAAAAGTCTTAGTATATCTTTCTTTTCTTTTTTATTCCATTGTACTCATCCTAACACTGAATCCATCAGAACATCCTGTTACTATATCTTTTAAAATATATTCAGAACCCAACCTCCTCTCAGCACTCTGACTCTTCACTTACTCTAGCACTGTGGGTTACTGCAATGCCTCTTCTCTCATTTCTCTGCTTCCTTTATCAATGATTCTTTCCAGAGCCAGAGATCCTTACTAACCACGAGTCATATCATTTTAACCTTACGTGAAACCCTCTGTTGGTTTTCATTCTAAGGCCAACAGGATTCTATATCAGCTGACCGACTACCTTTCTAAATTCATAATCACTTACCCTTTGCTAATCACCTACCCTTTCCTTGCTGCACTCTCACAATTCACTTGAGTCCTTTGGTGCTTGAACTCCCTAAGCATTTAGGTCCTTCATTCTTGGTTTTTCTACTTAGACAATTTCTCCCTGATATTTGTATGAGTTACTTCCTCACCTACACTGGGTCACTGTGCAAATTTTGCCTTCTCAGAGGGGTTCACCTTTGTCTTATCCACAATGGCACATCCCCCTCCAGCACTTCTGATCCTTCCTACTCAGTGGGGTTTATCCTCACTGATTACATTGATATAAAACCATTTTTGACCTTTTTGCTATGATGTAAGCATGATGGGGAATGATTATTCTCACCTGTTCATGTATTTATCCAAAATGATGACTCAGTGCAGTACTTGGCACATGATAAGGTAATAATAATTATAAACTGAATAAATTATTGAAAAAATGTTGCTTAATTGTTATCAGTGAAAACCAAAACCTAGAAAGTATGACTATTGCAATACATATATTAACTCTGATGCCAATAAAATATTGACCTATCAATTAATGATTAATTGCTATACTTGCTATAGTCCTAATATCTAATTGCTGAATTTATTCAGAACAGTGGGTTGTACCTGTATCAGCCTGATAGTCTCTTTAATTAAAATGACATTTTTGGATGATAAAGTTTTCAATTTTACTTTGAAAACATGCTTATTATCTTTATACTTGTCTTTTGAGTTTCTAAATAATAGTCTATCTTTTCTACTGTAAAATTAATCTTGAAGTATTGTTTATCATCCTGTCATCTGTAAAGTATTAATCTGTCATCATGATTTTTAGAAGTAAAGCACTATGTTTCTTTACAGAAATCAGGAAATATTGAAGCTGTTCAATAAATTTTCCATGTGCTCTTGTTATTCTACATCTGGGAAGAAGCTACAGATTGCCCTGTAAAATTACATTTTAAAAAAGTTATTAGTTTTAAATAATTTCCTTATTGAAGAGTGTGTGTGTGTGTGTGTGTGTGTGTAATTCTGGAAAAAGAAAGAATGAGTGGAAGTAGTGATATTAGAGTTTATTAAAGTAACTTAATGTCTTAGATCTCAAGCAGTGGATGCCAGTAACAGATTAATTCTTTACCTTATCAGCAGGTGCATACCTTTCACTCCTAGGGTTTGATGCTTTCATCTAGAGAACTATTGCATTATGATAATAATTGTAAACATATATTCGGATTAGCTGATCTTAGATTAGAATGCTACAAAAAAGGCCTTTATATCTGATCAGTCTGGATTTTTATTGACTACATTAGTGGCTCTGTAATAATTTACAAATTATTTTCGAGCTATAATTTCAGCATCTAAAATATGAGTGACAATTGATATTTCATGATTATTTTAATGGTCAAATAAAAGCATATTTGTTAGGAACCTGGCTATCAAAAAATATGATAGGTATTTATTTAATGAAAATTGAAATGAATGGTATCATTTGCTGCATATTTACATGGCTCCCTTAGGCAGTGCCCACGCATGACATAGAACCCTTGGAATCAGTGCTTGAGGTCACAGTCCCACCTACCATTCCAGTGTTCTGAAATGCATAATAGTTTTGACTCATGAGTGATACAGGAAAGTATACTAGGATAGTGTGACTTCAGGAGGCTGAATATTCCTTATGATATCCTTGGTGTTTTTCACCTCAGATTTTACTTGCAATATAAAGAAGTCTTCTAAATTTCCCTGTAGACAGTTAGTTGTGATCCAGGGCCAAATTCAATGATAAATAGAACCACTCCTCTGTATTACGAAGCTTCCTTTCTGATTTTGATCTATGACAACATTCTGACTTGATATACACTCCATTATTATTATATAATATTATAACACTGTTATAAAAGTGGTCCATCTTTCATATGACTTAGTAACAATCTTGAATTTATGAAACCATGTTCAAGCCCGAGTAACATACAAATGAATATTTTTGCAACATTTTGTGATTTGAATGTTAGAGCTCCTCTCTATAAATGCTAAGCTTTTCTGCTTATGTCAACAACTTCCTTAATGAATAGACTGTGTATCTATTTATGCACATATTTAGTCAATCATCTACTAAAATATATGTAGTGGTTAACTATGTGCTTTGTCCTAGATGGTACTTATCTTCTTCCCCAGTCTACCCTTAAACTGCCATAAGAATTTCCCCTAAATTCATATGTGATTATTTAACTTGCAACTTAAAATTTTCCCATAAGTTCACTATTACCATTGAGAAAAATTTCAAGAATATTTAATATAAAAGATGTATTTTCTCAAATTCTATGTACTACTCTTCACTAGTTCCAGTACAAAACACATCCCTTCACCTATACCAGTGTAAACAATGCTTTCACCTAGAAATTTTCTTCTCTTTCCTAATCTTAAAACAAATCTCACAACTTACCACCTCAATTTTCTGTGCATGGAATAGTCTCTTTGTTCACAGTATTTTGATGCAACACAGTCATGTTTCTACTGGAGGTCTTTGCGAGCTGTATTGCACTTTATCTTAAAGTGCTAAACGTGAAATATGGAAATGGAAGAAGGAAAAGGAGACAAGGATAGACAGGGTATAGTGGAGAAGAAAGAAATGGGAGGAAATGGAAATAAAATAAGGGGATAACAACTGACTTCATGTGAATTTGATGTCCAAAAGGATTATAGTTCTGTACTGTCCACCTCAAAGTAGATTACACATAGCCAGGACTACACTGACATTTGTAAGGCAATTGAGAATCCACAGATTTGGTTTGCAGCTAATTCCTTGGAGATTAATTTTCCCTAAAGACTAGATATAAAATATTTACATAAACATCTCACTATATATCAGTCAGATGCCTATTAAATATGAAGTAATATTTATGATATCCAAGTTTGTTTTGTGCCTACCTAGGATTTTTCAAGCTAAATTCACCTGCCCTAATATTTAATTCTTTTCAAACACTGTCCTATGTGTTTACTTCTTCTTACAATATGCATGATTGTCTTTAAGTGATTGTAAATAAGGCTCATCTCACCTTACTATTCAAAATAACATATTCATATATTTTAAAGTAGTAAAAGGATATGATACATCAGAAGAAAAGAAACAAGTCTTCTGAGGCAATTAATTGGAGACTTCTAATAAATTAGATTTGAACTTGATCTTTCAAGCAAGCTGATAGGGGTTCCTTGAATCAAAGTTGTCTATTTGAGAAGTACCACATAAGGAATGGAACAATCTTTCCCTATAAAAAGATGTAAATCTTACACATTTATGAATGCCTAAGGAGTAAAGGCAACCAGGGACAGAGAGAAATTGCAAGATTTTTGTGTAGTGGTTGAAAGAAATTGTAAAGATGGGCTGAAATTAAACCTTAAGAAATCTTGACCAATGAAATGGGGAGTTCAGAATGAACAATCTTTCCCTATAATAATTTATCAAATTTAATTTTTTAAGCAGAAAGTTATGCTACAAGACTGTCTTATAGAAGAATATTGCATTAATTCACAACATTGATTTTAGGTTGGAGGTAGACTTCGATTTTAGGTTTATGATTGGACATCAGGCCCTTGTAAATATACTTACCTTACTGATTAGAAAGTGAGTTAAAGTTGTGAAACTTCACAACACTGCTTTGAGTGAGCTCAGTGACAAGGAAGTGGCCAAAGAAATAATCTTTGGAGAACATGTGTTTAAGTAAAAGAAATCATACTATGAGTCAAGAAATCTTGTTTCCTATTCTATTTATAAAAATTGTATATTGAATTATTTTTTAAATCAACAAGACATTTTCCTTGTGAATGTATAAGGTAAATTTTTTGTTTAGAGTTTTTCTACAGTGAGACACATAAGGAAGATGATATTGAGCATAGTTTAAAATAATGATAAATGTGTAAGTGCATCTTTTTCTGTTTTGTTTGTAATCTTGATGATGGTAATGCCATTATGAAACTCAATGATCAGATATTCAGGTCAACTTTACAGTCAAATTGAAAGATACTAAAATGGTCTTGGATCCCGGCCCTCCACCTCAGAGAGTGGCTGCCTCTGTGCCTGCTCTCCACACTTGGGGATCCCACCACCACCTGGTGCTAGTATTTCTGTTGAGCTTTGGTTGCCCCTCCTCCTCCCAGAACCTTGGTCTGCAGTGGATTAACCTTGCTGGGTTGATGGAAGACTCAGTAACCCCTCATCCAAACAGGACCTCAGCAGGCTTCCAGCAATGTGGTAAGTTTTCCTCTAAAATAGAGGACTTCAGTGGGCAAACAGGAGCAGTAGAAAATTTCCCTCCAGGACCTTGGCTAGCTTGGCAAGAGTGTGGGTGAGTCCTTCCTCCATACAGAGAACATCGGGTGGACTGAGGAGAGTGCCAATAAGGCCTCCCCAAACCTGGAGAAAATTAAAAGGGCTTATGAGACACCCAGTGACACAGTAGGGTCCCAGCCTGACAAATACTATACACAGGTAGATCTAGTGACCCGAAATCTGAAGACAGAGTAACAATGGGAACTAAGGGTTGGCTTACATCAAAACTCCTAAGAGAGTTAGCCTAGAAAGAATGCAGGACCCACCAAACAGGCCCTGCAGGAGGAATTCTGGTGACTGGTCCTCCTCTTCATTGTGGTACCCGGATTTGGACAAACATCAACCACACAGTAGGACCCTAGGATATGCACTACCAACAATGAGACTAGTGGGATTAAAAGACCAAATATTAGCCTGAAAGGTGAAAATGACTAAACAAAAAGCAAAATACAATCTCAAACATCTAGTCTATCAGGAGCAAGTGAAGGAGACATTGAAATAGAGGACTTTAAAAGTCATACACCTGAAATCTCTGAAAAGATAGCAAGTCAGGTAAAGAAACAAATCCATGAGGCCATAGAGGAAATCAAATTAGAAACAGTTTCTCATGTAAAGACAGAAATGATCCTAATAAATGAGTTGCTCAGCATAGCTAGAGAAGATATAGATAAAAAGTACAGGAGCTTGGGAAACTGATAAACCTTGCATGAAAAGTATAGAAAACAAGTAGAATATATGAAACAAATTCAAAGAGATATCCAAGAAATAAAAAATTCTATTGAAAGATGGCAAAACAGTTTAAATGAAGCTGAGGATACAATTTTGTAACTTGAGGACAGGATCACAGCTAGCAATCATGAAAGGATAGAACTTTTAAAAATAACAATGAAATGAAATGACAAGTAAGCAGGCTTCAAGATGATGCCAAGAGAAACAATATAAGACTAATAGGCATCAATGAAGATGCAGGAGTCAATACAAATGACATCGGTAAACTATTTACAGAAGTAACAGCAGAAAATTTCCAAACATGGGGAAAGAATCTGATATACAGATAAATGAGGCATATAAAATGCCAAATGGCCATGACCAACATAAATCTATTCCCAGACATATAACAACTAAGATCCCAGACATACAGCATAAACATAGAATACGAAAAGCTGTTAGAAAAAAGACATGGCTCACCTATTAAGGAAAGGCTGTTAGAATCTCGGCAGACTTTTCAGCACAGACCCTCAAGTTAGGATCACCTTGGAATGAAGTATTTCAAGTGTTAAAAGAAAATAATTTTTAGCCCATATTGATGTATCCTGCAAAATTTTCCTTGAAATTTAATGCAAAAATAAGATACTTTCATGACAAAGAACAACTAAAGAAATTCATGTCCACCAAACCAACCTTAGAAAGAGTATCGAAAGACATATTAGATAGAGGTAAAAATGATGACAGTTTCCAGAACAACAGAAAGAAACTACCAGACAGGGCAGGCAGTTAAAAAGGAGCGGGGGAGCAGTACATATCAATTATATCCATCAATGTAAATGGCCTCAATTCACCTATTAAAGAAATAGATTGACAGAATGAATCAAGAAACAGGATCCCACAATATGCTATATACAAGAAACTCATAGGAAACTTAAAAGAGTACTCATAGAGTAAACTCAAAAGGATACTCATAGAGAAAAAGTCAAAGGATAGAAAACAATATCCCATATGACAGGAATCCAGAAAAATGCAGGGGTAGCTATTCTATTTGCAGACAATGTGAACTTCAAACCAAAAATGATCAAAAGAGATAATGAAAGTCACCACATGCTTGTCAAAGGAACAAATTCAAAAAGAAGAGCTAACAATCATAAACATATCTGCACCAAATATAGGAGCACCCAACTATATAAGACAGATACTAATAAATATGAAAAAACAAATAAGCAACAACACAATTGTAATAAGGGACCTTAATAGCCCATTGTCACAAAGAGATAGCTCAACTAGACAAAAAGTCAGGAAAGAAATAACAGAATTGAATCAAACCTGTGAGCAAATGGTCTTAGTAGATGTTTACAGAGTATTTCACCCAACCAAATCAGAATACATAAATCAGACTCATATTTGTAAAATATCATATTGTCTCTCTAGTATAAAAAATAATAATAGAAAACTGAAAGAGTAATAAGAACCAAAATGTATAATAGATATTGTAATAATGAAAGAGAAAGAAAATGTTCTAAAGGATGTAACTGTATGTATAAATGTGTAAGATAGATAACTATACTACTAAGTTTTTGTTAGTTCATCAACTAACAAACTGTCATTGTTTGTCTATTTTTCATGTTTTGATTTTGTAACTTGAGCAACTACTTCTAAGATAACAATACGTAACTTATCGACTACTTGCTTTTTTTTCTAAATTCTGTATTATTTCTAGCCTCTTTTCTGTTTTGCTTCTTTCTCTAAACAAAAAAAGAAAGGTAGTAAAATGGCATATGTATATTTTGTACCTTGAATAAAGTAATAATCAATTACTACCATTCAAGTCCACACCAGGTATATATAATACTAAAAGAATACTCACAAGGTATACAGAATACCAAAAATGTACATATTCAGTACATGGTCATATTTTCTCCACTTTATCAGTGTACTTTTGTGTTATATTTCCTCTTTAAAATGAAAATTTTTCTTTATGCTTTCCTTTGTTTATTGATTCTAAACTCATCCTGATTTTACAGTCACTGAGTAACACACTTATACAGAACTACACATTTTTTTTCTCCATCAGAAGGCCTCACTGAGGCATGTTTTTAGGCCAAATGTATGTTTGGAAGCCTTAGTCTTACCTAATAAATATAA
Organism: Hydrochoerus hydrochaeris; assembly: GCA_004027455.1. NCBI lineage: Eukaryota > Metazoa > Chordata > Mammalia > Rodentia > Hydrochaeridae > Hydrochoerus > Hydrochoerus hydrochaeris. The sequence continues at coordinate 15,858 of PVLA01011717.1, forward strand.
AATTTCTTCACTGGCTTTCACTGACATTACAAAATACAGCAGATAAAACAAATAGTCAAAAGAGTCGTGGTTTACAATGAGGTCAATAAGCTTGAGAATCAAATGGGGAAGGCTGGATTGGCCAAACTCCAAACAGTTGAGGTCTAAAGTAAATAATCTTCATCTGGCACTGGAATGTGCTTTTCACCAGCTGAAAGGAATATTGAGGAACCTTGTGAAGCTACCACAGCTTTATTTGTTGCTATAGGGCTGAGCTACTTGGAAAAATCCATATTACTTCCTGCAGAAATCAAATCTAGTGCTTACCTGCAGACAGAAATGGTTCAGGAAAAGTTTAAGTGAATTCCTTGTTTGCCTAATAGGCACCTGATCTTTAATACCCTCTTGACTTGAGGGAAGCAGCAAAAACCCATTCAACTGGTACACTGTGAGCCACCACCACAAAACGTGATACTGCTGATATGGGAAACATTGTTACATTGAGATGATTGCTGAAATGCTTTTTAAAATTTCATTCTTTAGCCAAAATGTTAAAAAGTTCTTTACTTTTGGTCCGACTGACCTGTCCAATTTGAATGACATGTTCCATGTCCCTGACATAGAATGCTTACATATGATCAGTCTGAGAACAGCCTTTCACTCCTGGTGCTTCAAGCTTTTATTCAGCTCTCACATATTCCCTGTTATATGATGTTTCTATGCAGGAGAATCACGAGTTTACTGTAAAGATAAGGGTAGAAAGATATGCCTTATTTTCCTTTGCTTTAGGAATTCTGCTATTGTGAATGATTAAAAACTGCATTTTTTTCTACTTGAGTGTTTTTTGAAGATGAAGAACTGTCAATCAGGATGACTCAAAATATTCTTAAGTTCTAACAAGTTAAGCACAATGGCCTTTGAAAATTTGATTAGGCAATGCACTCAGCCAAAGAAAAACAAGGAGTGAAATGCATTAAAGATTACTGAGAGTTTTCACTTTGGCAAATTTCTTTAGCCAGCAGCAAAGAGAAACCAGATGGATCAAAGAAAAGTTATTAATAGATTCCATTGTGCAGAGGTCTCTTCCTATGCAATCAGAATACATTGAAGTTATTGAATAGAAAGAGAAGGAAATTAGTAGAAATATTGTTGGGAAAGCCTACTTGGAAATACAGTCTTTCATGGGACAAGAAAACAATATGATACATACAAATTACTTATCTTTTTTGATTCTGTGATGATTGTAATCCGAGTTTAGACTGTTGCTGTTTCTTCTACATGGACTGAGAGAAGCAGATGGGTAATTCTTGAACTTTTGTTTTCCTTTCCACTTTGTATTCATTCTATCACCAGGTGATGTTTTCTCTGCTTTAAAACAGATTATGACTCTGCACTTGTCCCCACCTCCAACATTCACACTGACGAGTCCAGCCCGGATACCCACAGTGGCTTCTTGTCACCTCACATCTCTTCTATAGTTTTGTCTTCACACAGAAGCCTTATTCCAAACTAATCAAACTTCAGATCTGACTGGAACTCTTCAGTAATACATTAAGGATGAAGCTCACATCTCCACTGCATCTCACAAGTCTCTACACATCTGACCCCACTCGTCGCCCGCCATTACTCCTTTCTCTCAGTAGCTACACTGAGCTGCCTTCAAGCAGCTCTAGGTAAGATGGACTAGTCCAGGACATTCATTTTTGCTTGTTCTTCTGCCCAGATCATTACTCCTCATCCTTCATGTTTTCACTTGATGTCACTTCCTCCCAGCATTTCCTAAAGCAATTCCTTCTCTATACCTTTATCCTGCTTTAATTTTCTCAGTTACCTGTATCTTATACTATCTTACTTATCTTGTTTCTTTGATATCTGTCTCACCAGTAGAATACAAACTCTATGATTAGAGGGACCTTGTTCTTAGTAGTATTGATAACACCTAAGGCAGTTAATATTATTATCTGGAAATAGTGAATATCCAATACATAGCAAGTTAATGAATGAGAGAATGAATACAGAGGGACAAACAGCTTTTAACTTTTCTGTCTTTCCAAGCAGTGGAATGTGATTTCCCTGTGTGAACTTTCAGAATCCTTATGTTTAAATCAACACAAGAAAAATGGTAATGTATAAAGAGGTATAATTTGTAATGCAAAATATAGGAATATCAATATGATACATAAGGATCACTAGAAAATAAAAGAATTGTATTAATGGAGATAATTTCTTAACTGATTCATCTTGTTTACTGTGGCCTGAAAAATCAGATTTTGATATATTATCCAGTAGTCTGGGAATGTATATTTTTTGTCTCCTTTTACTGTGATCTTACTAGTATTTCCAGTGTGGGGTTTTATTTCTGGTGTGCTGATGTTTTCATTAAAGATTTTGGTGTGATTTCACACATTAAAAATTAATGTAAAGGAAACTTTCAAAAACTTTTAATAATTAGTTGTTATTTTTTTATTTAAAGAGAAAAAATATGTAAAGGGTAGAGATAATACAGAATTAAAAAAAAGATAAACAGTAAGAAATCACTAGTTGATAGATTACATACTCTCCTCTTAGAAATAGTTGTTGAAGTTACAAAATTAAAGCATACAAGGTAGATATTCAAACAGTGAGACTGTAAACATCTATGCATTAGTTGTTATTTTTATAAAGGTAGTGTAGTACAGTGATAAAAGTATGCATATTCTCAAGACAGACTGCCAGATTTGACCCTTCATTCAAATTATTTGCTAAGGGATCATTCTGTTAATTTTTCACTTGCAAAACCTGAATGATAATAATAATATATACTTACACATGTCCCTCGTGTTATAGGTCAATAAATATAAAGTGCTTAAAACAATTTTTGGTGCAATATGATGATTTATAATTAAGTGTTAATTTTTTATTTCTTGTTGTATAACCCTCCCTGAATAGAAAAAATACTAACATGTTCTATGAGAAGAAAAAGTCTTATTATTTAGTAGCTACATCAGAAAGTTTAGGTTTGCAAAACTTGAGTTTGCTGTCTATAAATGGTGATAATGTTAAATGCTTCATTTTGGCAAATTTCAGGAAGGCTGCCCAATTGTAATACCTTCAAAACACACTTGGTGCTATAGTCAGGGATTGCAAGGGGATAGATTTAATACAGGATACACAATTTATAATATCATTATTATAAATATGTAAAATCATAACATTGTAACATTATTTTATAATATTCACCCAAATAGTCAACTGCACAAGAGATCTTTCTACACACTAGAGATCCAAAGAGTCCACCTGATGGCCTGGATCCCATGCCAATGTCCTGACCAAGTCCAGCTGAAGACCTAGAGCTAATGGCAATGTCCTCCAAGAGTCCAGCTGGAGGCCTAGAGCCAATGACAATGTCTCATGCAAGTCTGTATCAAGATTCTGAGCTGGGAAGGCCCAAAGGCCAGTGGTGGAGGCTAGAAAATCTGTCAGTGGGGTGAAGGATCTGTGCCAGCAGGCTGAGCTATCTGCAACGGAGCCAGGAAGAACTGCTCAAGGTAAGGAGAGTTCCTTCCGAAAGAACCACAGCCATCCTCAGCATCAGCCAGGACCCAAGCTCCTCTAATGGTGAGAACAGCTGATTTCATATCAGGAAAACCAGCATGATAAGCTTCTTTAGGAGAATCCACAGCACACCATCTTCCTCTCCAGTTATCCTTTTATAACATTGGCAACAACCCTCAGGTGGGCCTTCCACATCCAGAATCACCCTGACTCAGTTCAGTTGGGTGTTACAAGTTGACCAGAAGTTGATCCACCACATTTGGACCTTGCTGAAAGGTGTATGTCTGGGCTGAAGTGACAGTGCGTTCATTTTAGGGCAGTCTGTTGTAAGAGTCAATGATTTCTAGAAAGCCTCAACATGGCAACTCAGTTGATTTGATGTTTCCTGAACTGATTTGATGTTTCAGTCAAACATTTTCACAGCTGGTGAAAATATAACAAACTAATTATGTACACAATCATATGGTTTCACTAATTCCAAGTTTAATCATAAGGATCAAATCTTTTCAGTGTCATTTAAACTGATGTAGGCCTCGGAAGATAACCTAGGCCTTAGACAGTTTCCACATCTTTTTTTAAAATTTTAGGATAATTTAACATCAAAATGCAATAGTTATAGTAAAAAAGCCTATAGTATAGGCTAAAATTCACATATGGAAATACTGTACATTAGAAATATAAGTAAACATGGTTCAATAATATTAAGAATAATAACCTATGATTTGCCAGTGTTCAAAGTTCCAGAACAAATGTCAAAATAATGAATTTTATTAACAAATTGAGAAAATTAATAGAATTCACTCAGATGCTTTAAGATATTTAATAAAATGTAGTATGTAGTTATAATACTGCTAAGGAACAAAATTGTATATAATTTGTTAATGGATATTTACCATTGTAAAAAACTTAAAACAGCAATATAAATTTTCAATGACAAAATACTATAATATTTAAATAAAAGAGAGAAAATGGACATTGAATTGATTTTAACATTGAATTGCAGGTTCAAATGACTGTGGTAAGACAAAAAGAAGTAATAGTGAAATTATTTAGGAAAATAAGAGCCTAAAGATTTATTGTGATAAATTTGTATTTCTTGAAAAGCTAAGTGACTCTTAATATCCTACTAGTATTTATAATATATTTCAACAATGTGGCTTAAATCAAGTAAATTTGTAAAAATTTAATAATCATTTTCATTTAATAAATATTATTTTGCACATACTAATGAGAAAAAGTTGATTCATAAGACTGGCCTAAAATATAAGAAAGTTAGGAAAATGTTAAATGTTCTTATACCATTCAATGTAAGGCATCAGATCTCTCTAAAAAATTATAAATTATAAAAAATTTATATAGGGATATGTGTCATTTACCAGGGATACATCTCATGTTCACAAGAAAAAAAAATGAGACCTGTTTCCCAATTCAAAGACTCAATTCCCTGGGTTTTAGACATCTTCTCTGACTCCTGCTGTTTTCTCTGGTCTTCTACTTTTCATTTGCAGCCTTGTAAAGTCACAATACGATTGTTAAGTAAACATTTGTGTCAAATCAAACAGAAAGACTTGAGATGTCCAGCAGGCAATGTTAAAAGATAGGACATTAAAAAATAAAAGCGATCATTCTATGCAACCAGGGCATGTTGCTCTCCAGGAGAGGGTCAGAGTTTGACCTCACAGAATGTTGAAACATTCCTACAGTGTTTAAAAATATCACTTCAGACATTAAATCATGCTCTTGTCTATGCCAACACATGAGGAATGAGAAAAAACAAATTGAAGTTGGAAATACTTGGTTCATGTGCATATTGTATTAGCAAGATTAAATCTTTAAAAATAAGCAAAATTAAGCAGATATTGTTTGAATATTTGTTATCAGTAATGATTCAGAGTCAAAAATCAAAACACTCATTTGTTATGCAGTGTCAGGGACAACTCTACATTGTAAATATAGAAAAATATCTGAAGCATCCTATATGACCATTTGCATTACAGGTAAAGTGATAATTAGTAATGTTGCTAAATCTATGTAACTCACTGTTTTTCATCTATAAACTGCGCCTCGTAATAAAATAGCTGTTGCACTTGAGGCGAGAACGTGTACAGTGTTGTATGGATTTGCAGAAGGTAGAGGCAGACCATGTAGGTTGCGTTCTCTGCTATTTCTCCCAGGAACTATATAAACATAGATATTCATCCTAATTATTTTATATATCAATATTCTCATTTGGAAGTTGCAGATAATGGTTCAATGTCATAAAGCTAATGTACAGACTAAGTAAGTTGAAATAAATGATGCATTTGATGGTGCTACCTGACACCAAGTACCTGTTAGTTATTGTATAACCATTTTGTGAAAATATATGCAAAGCCCTAATAAAAGGAAGTTAGCTCATGTACAAAAGGTGAATAATTTCTCCACAGACTGGGACAAGTACAGAGCAATGGCAGTTGTCTTTGAGCCTTTCAGAGACCTCCTCTGTGATATTTTTCACCCCTTCAGCTTTGTTATACTCAGTATGAGGATGGTGAACATCTTCCTGTACTGTGCTGCCTGTCTGGCACTGGGTGTTCCACTTTGAACCATCCTTATTCTGGTAATGCATCTACACCTCTCTCTTCTGTGTTTCTGCATATGCTCTCATCTATTTCCTTCTTTTCTGTGAGGCTAGAAAAAGAGGAGAAATACATAGGGATATAAATAGATGGGGATATATATATATATATATATATATTCCTACAGACAACAAAAATCCATCCTCTACAGAATGGAAAATAATCTTCTACACACTTTTGGTACTTTCTACTTAAAAAAGCAAAAGCAGAAATCACAACTGGCTACCAAATCACTAATGTTGAGAACAACTCTCTGCTAAGATTTTTGTGACTGAAATTCACCCTCCTTGTACTTTGTACAGCTTCTACCTTCGGGCCACTTCCCATTAGAACTCATCAGAATTCAGCAGTGGTACCTGTGTGGACAGCTAGTTAGCAACCTAATACTTCGTTCTCTCTCCTTTATAGAAATGAACCTCTGTACTGTTGAGTGTAGCAGTGTGTTACAGCTTCTCTTCCCTTTGCGGGCAGTCAGTACGACTTCAAAGGTTGCCTTGAGATGAACTGAGGGTTATAGTCATGCACTTTAAAAACAACAGAGAAAGGTGCCAGATCCCTGAAGATGATGATGCTGGAACCACCCTATGATCTCATCACCACTACCTTTTTACTTAGCTACTGCTATTTTGTGATTAAGTACAGCCAACTTAATAGAGCTGATAGAATTTCACCTTCGATTCAATTTCCATTCTTGGAAGGACATGCTAGGTCTACAGTACACACAAACTGTGTCCACATCATGGTTAAAATACCCTACTGAATCCCTGTCATTTGAGGACAAAACAGAAACTCTTTCCTCACTATTCTGCATTATGTAGTCCCTCCTCAGGTCTTCGTCTTCATCGCTAGTTTCTCTCCGGAGGATTCTTTCCCAAAGGCATCAAACATTATGAGATGGGTATTAAGGTAATAGATGTGAAAGTGCCTCAAAGAGGGTGAATTCCAGAGCTCTCTGAAAACCATGTGTGGTCATCCAAGTACCATTAGACGTATTCCCTTGGCTCTTTTGGAAGTTTGTGGGTTCTTTTATTTGCAGATTCATATAGTTTACTTAGAATGTTGTATTTATTATGTGCTTCTATTGCAAACACAAAGAGACTTTCTTAAAGACGCAATGTCTCATTTTTATATTCTTTATTCTATGCATCAATATATCCTCAGACAGATCCAGTGAATCCTTCCCACTATGATATTATCTTACTTTATACCCAGTGGAATAATTTACTTAACACTTTCTGTCCAAAATTGTACAGAATAATTTACACAAATGTTTTTCATACAACTTTAAAGCAATACATTGCGATAGTTAATGTTGCTATTCTGCTAGTTTTGCAGGTGCAAAATCTCTGGAGTTAGAGAAACAAATGAATTGCCAAAAGTTACACGGATAACAATTCATAAAGCTGAGATTTGGTACTGGTCAGAGAGACTTTCAAGCTCCATGTATAGCACACACTTCCCTGGTACAGCTGCTATTGCTGGGTACTGTAACTGACTGAAATCTAGAATTGGATTGTGTCTCTACCATTTATTACTTATGCAGTATCAAGGAGGTGTCTTAAATTCTTTGCATCAATTTCTTTGTAAATAATGTGAAAATAGTAATTACCTATCCCAGTGATTTTTTGTGAGCATTACAATGTTTATTAAATTGTTTAAGTAATTTCCTAAGATATGGAGCCCCTTTGCTTTCTTGTATTTTAAGGTGTTCATTTATAGAAAACATAGTTAATAAATAACATCTTTTTAATGAAAATATTCATTTTATGTGAGTTAAATCCAAAGGAATTAAAACTATCAGGAAGTCAAGTGACAGTCTCAGTGTTTTTGTGTGCCTCAGTAGCAGGAACTTGGAGTTAACTGCAATGAATCATTCCATCTGTTCCAGCTCTTAGGGGGATTAACCAAGTCCTCTCATAATTAAATGGGTCAGTTAATTATGCATGTTGAATGAGATGATGGAAACACATGTCCAAGGACTTGACTTTAGTTGATTCTGACTGGTGAACACACATTTCATGTATTGTTAGCCAGAAGTGATTAAGAAAAATAGATTTATTCTTTCATCTGACATTTTAAATTTTGCATAAACCCTTTGAAAAATATTGAGAATATTTTTTGTAAGATCTTTAAATTTTTTCTTTGAGTCAAAATAACTTGAGGAAGGAAAATTCAACACCCAAGACTAAGAAGATTTATTCCTACTAATAACATGAATGTTCAAGAGTAATAGTACCTTTCTATGAATATAGGTATGATTAAGAAATGAGGCATATACAAACCTCAAATGAGTAATTTACCATTACACTTTAAAGAACTGGGAAAAGGAGAAATACACCAAACACAATTTAGCAGAAGGAAGAAAATTGTAAAGGTAAAAATAGAGTAGAAATAAATGAAATAAGGACTAGAAAAACAATGAAAAAAATGAACAAATCTAATATCGATACATGTTCACATATTTTGAAACATCATATTATATGTTATAAATACATGTGGTTTTTATTTGCCAATTAAAATAAAATTAAAAGAATAAAATTTAGCTATGCACATATGTTACTTGCCATTAACAAGCTTTTTAGAAATGTTGGAGCATCTATTTTAAAAGATACCCCTAAGATTAAGGGGGTGTAATAAGGTTGAAATGCAGCTACTTTCAAAGAAATATTGCAAGGCATTGTCCAGTTGTTTTAAATGAAAGCTACAAGAATATTTTAGTTGTATTCCTAAGATGGGGCATTGTTTAGGAATGTAAGTGGTACTTGTATACAGTAATTTGTGACAATTACTACAAATTTTCAACTCTCAGAATTCTCAGCTGTAATTCTTTTTTAGCTTCTAGGCCTAAAACTGAGTTACTGGACCTCAAAACCCCAAAACACCAATAATTTCCATGTAGGAGTCCCTTTGTAATTATGCCACAATTCCTTTAAGAAAGGAACCAAGAAATTAACAATGATTTGCCTCTACAGGGAAGAACATTTGTTAAAATCCAAAAAAAAAAAAAAAAAAAAAAAGTTGTGTTCCCTTTTCACCTTCCAAGCTTATTACCTAGAATAACAGCTTTAGAAAACAACTGCCTTTATTGCTGTTGTTCATACTCAGGGCCCTCAGCCACATACGACTTTCAGAACTGTTTTACCACTTACCTATGTTTTGTCTTAGAACATAGTTTCACTTTGGTTACTTCATTTTATAAGCATTCAACTCAGCAGTGCCCCTCTGCTTCTAGCCCGTTAGCTTTATAAAAGAAGGAAATGGTCAAATATCAGTATTCCGTAATTAGCCATGAATCTATCATATACACATTTCCTACTGCTGTTTTCTCTTCTTCCTCTTTTTAGCATCAACTGTAAGTTGTGATTTTATTTGTTCATTAGCTACATCAATAGGCTTTTTAAAAGTTTCCCCTAATTTTAAACTAATTACTAAGTAAGAAAGCCTTTTCTGGATAGTCCATAACTCAAAAATATATTCTTCATTTTTCCAAAGTAGTTCCCTTTCATAATAAATCTTATGTGAGGAGCTACGTGGTACATTTACCAAGTCTACAGTATTAAATCATAGCATGACAGCTTTGGAGAGTGAAAGTTGCTCAGTATTTCCTGGAAGATTAATATTATTTGCCTTTAAAATTCTTCCCATTTTCTGCTGTAGACTGCTGAGGTAGATGGATTGAGGTTATAATAATATAGTGCTATACTACAGACTAACATATTCTACAAATGGCTTCCAAAACTAAGTTTTGATGGAAATAAAATGTTATCAAACCTTATTCATACTAAAACATTTTTCTCATTATGGAAGAATTCAATATACTTAAAATAGTCATTTAACAAATATACAAAAAAAACCCCAATTCATCAAGTCAGTAAATGTTACTTAGTATTTATCTCGTGTGAGAGTATTTGAGATACTGAATATAGCTGGAAGATGGACAAAGTCCCTTACCCTGTTCTCATGGGGAGCATTTGCAAGACACAAAAACATATGCATAAATAGAGCTTAAAATATAAGTTTAATCATATAAAAACACATATAAAGCAAGCTAAGTGTGTAGATGAGGAGTAATCATTGATGGTGATCAGAGAATGCATCATCGAGGAGGTGATGCTTAAGCAGAAGCTGAAAGGAGTCATGTAGGCAGATAAAAAAGTAAAGGCAAACATCATAGAAAGGCCATTTGTGACTCATTTTGCAGAAGAACTATTGAGTTGATCAAAGTAGTTAGAGGGTGGGTTATGCTAACCTAATAAATTTTAGGAAGAAGTTAAGACATTGAAAATCACTATACAGCAACAGAGTTTTCCATACATTGATACTACTCACCCTTTTGATGGTTCTGGGAGAGTTTATGGTCATGTTTCTCTTCTGGATGCTTGAAATCGCAGGATTGCACGTTTTTGAATCAAAGTTCTGGAGTTTCAATTTCTTCTTTTAAAATATATTCTATGTATATTTCCACGTGTTTGTAGCAAAATGGGTTGCTTCTCCTTGAGCTTAGTCTGCTTTGTATCTAGAAGCAGCATGTTTTTTACATTTACATTGAATTTTACCTTTAACTAAGTTTTTAACACTTAATACACTCTCAAGACCTTTTCCATTTCCATGTTCATTCTTATTACTAAATTTACCATACTTTTGTGGTATGTTTAACTTTTGAGACTAAGCCCACTGTTTTCATACTCTGGATCACACTGGAAAACAGCTCTTGGAGGATTTTATTTCTTAAGCATGTCTTGGAAGTGCATGAGTTGGACAATTTATTAATGGATGGCATTTTCAGACCTGAATCTAAACATTTGGCAAGATAATCTGTTGAAATCGTAGCTAAATTTTGAAGCAAAAGAAAATTTAGCATTTAAACTTCTAAGTGACTTGTTATCCTGAGAATTGATGCATACTAAGGGTCTATTAACTTTTATAACTTGAAATTGAATTTATTTTATGCCCTTGGTGAGTCCTTAAGTCTAGCAATGCTAAACTTGCATGACTTTGCTAATTTCACCACTAGTCATCCCTACTGCCTACACACTGGGTTGCTGAGTGCTGATTATAGGTTTTATGTATCCAGAATTGACCAACCGTCCATGGAAATTATAAAATGTGTGCCCCAACATCCAGGCTTCATTTTGTTGTGAAAAGATGTCATGTTTATGACAGAACTATGGCAGAAGACATGGGATTTTTATGAGATGGGACAAAAGCAATAATATTTTCTTTACTTGGTGAATAACAAAAAGAATTCTCCAAGAGCTGCGGATGCAGGAAAAAGAAACAAGAGGGTGTTACTGCTGTCAGCTTTCTCCTTTTTAGCAAATAACTGCTGAAAACAAGGAGGCAGTTCAAAGTCTCCAATCTCCACTCTCCTACAATTCAGTGTAGGTGGGGAAAAAAAATCCCTTAAGTTTTTTGCTCAAATTGTAATTTCCTGGTGCCCATTCTGTGGCACTTCACCTTTGAATTTTGCACTTTTAAATAAATTTTTTTCAATGCCAAATAACACTTCCATGTTTTTGTTAATCAGGTCCAAGCAAGACTGTGAAAAATACACTGCAGTTTTATATGTTTCTCTAAGGAGTGTTTCAAGGCCAATGAAAAGAGAAGATTGATATGACATTCCTGTACGACATCCAAGAGTGAGTCAGAGCCAGTACTTAATGGCTTCATAAGCAGTCAGGATGAGTGATGCTGTTCATGAACAAATTTTACTGAAATAATTAATTGAGTACATAGAGCAATTCCTCTTCAATATAGTATCACTATCATTCTTGAAGGAAAAACATAGTGAGAGTCACACAAGCAGATAATTTGCTAAAGCAAAATAAATAGACATGATTTACTTCCAGAAAAATAATGTACAGGTAGTTATTTCAGAGTAAAATAAGTAAACAGTCTAACAAACTGACTTCTTGGCTTTTTTTTTCAATTTATGCTGTAAATTATGGTATGTTATGTTAGGTTTTATATTAACCTTCAGGACTATAGTCAAAGTTCTGGCTTAACCAAAAACATAAAAACAAAAATAAATTGAAAATGTAAGTAAAGGGTACTACTTATTCCCAGATGGTGAGAAAAAAGTTGCATAAGTAATTTGACTTTTTCTTGTAATTCATACTATAGTCTGATTGGGAAAAACAAGTAAGAAATATCCATGAATGGCACTTGAGTATTTGACCTGTAGTAAATCTCTAGTAATGTATTGAGTGTTGACTTGTAAATTTCCAAAGTTATTGAGATAAACAAATATGTTTTCTGTCACACTAACAATGTAGAGCTTCTCCCATGAAACAACAGATTCTTGAGTGACAACAGCGAAACTGTGTGTGGAAGAGGAGAAATAAAATAGATTCTAAATTCAGACTTCAAAGTTTAAAAAAGGGACTAGTTAATTGGATGATGCTATGTCACTGAGTACATGAAAATTATGGTATATATATATATATATATATATATATATATATATATAAAATCTAAAGTATATACATGAATATATCCACAATTCCCACATGAGGTATGTAGTGATTTGCTTATAACTTATTTCAGGGGCAGTTATAGAGACTACTATAGGTTCTGTGTAATCCTTGAGAAAATGCCCCTCAAGAAATGCTAAAAAACTGTCTGAAAATATTTCATATAACATGAATATTCAATATTCTATCATTTATTAAGCATGATATTAATATTACACTTCTATAATGATTTATGTTGTCTGAACAGGTTTTTCATCCATTATATCTTAGGATCTACATGTAACTCTATGCAACCAAGAGTTCAAAATAAAATCTGAGGGATGATTGAAATGGACATCATTATTAATTTCATCCATATCCTGACTGTATAGACCAGAATGTGTGGACAAAGCTCTGGAAGGGATGAGAGGCATCTGGAAGGGCAGGACTGAATCTCACAAGACTCATGAGAAGGAGAAAACAGGGCACTCATAAATAGAAGCTGGATATGTAAAACTGTCTAGGGTGAAATTATAAAGGAAGCAAAGGTTATTTCCCAGAATCAGTTCTCTCCTTTACTCTCCAAAAGCACAAACTCTGATGAACATGGTACTCAGGGGCACCAGTGTAATTACACACACTTAAAAATTAAGAACAGTTCCCAGTGGTGATCATAGAGATGATAAGAAAAGGATCAGAGAGATTCAGTATTGCTATTTTTTTAGGTGGAGAAAAGACCTTGAGCCAAAGAATGGGTATGATCTCTGGAATCTTGAGAGGACAAGATGGGACCTCCAACTACCCAGGTCCTCCCGGCCGGAACGCTGCCCTTATTTCATGACTCCTGTGTTGGACCTTTAATCTGCAGAACTGTATGGTAATAAATTCATATTGTTTTAAACCACTAAGTTTGTGGCAGCAAAAGGAAACTTATGCAAATGCTAATGTGTACTTGTAAAATAAGGACTTATAACTGCAAATATTTGAATTGATTTCATTTTATAACATTACTTAAAACTGTCTCATTGTTTATAAATGTGTTTTATACTGTCCTGAGAAGGAAAGAGTGGCTACATTCAAATAAATTTGTTTTATGGGGATAATCAACATTTCAGAGTCTAGTAAATGGATGAATACAATTTAATAAAATGCTGATAAAAGAATTTAAGAAGCCAGTTGATTTACACAAACTCATCACAAAACTTTTTTCCTTTAAAATGAGAAGAAATTAATAGAATCTTTTTTAAAGAGTCCTATTGCTTTTCCACTTCTAAACTCTGAAATAAAGATTGAGAGGAACTCTAAAAAGTGCTGAGATTGGTCTGTTATTTGCTTTCTTCACTTAGTCACTCTTTCAATCATTCCATTAACATCGGTGAAACTCATTCTCTTTGCCAAGCATTGTGCAAAAAGTGAAAGCACAAATGGAACGTACTATACTTCTTTTGCAGAACCCTTAAATTTATCGAGAGGTTTCCTCGGATGAGGAATAATAGGCTGAAATACTCAATTAGGGTCCTTGTTAAAACTCACTTTGGAGCAAAGCAGTTAATGCCAGGTGAGGAATAATGGGTTGTTTGAAATAACTGACTGCTAAAGTTCCTTCTAGCTCTGAAGGGTGAAGTGAGAATGCACATACTGAGATTTGGCATCCAGATTTTGAAAAAGAAGTCAAATATTTCTGGTAGGCAGGAATTTACATGAGCATTGCAGTTAGCAGTTGAAAATAAGGGAGAAGAAAGTCTTGCTAACTAGTCTTAGATACAGTATTTCCTTTAAATCTTTTTAAATATTGCATTTATTTTTTATGCTTTTTAAATGCATTGTGTGTTCAGTTATGGATTTTTACAATGTAATTAAAGACTCCCTAAGAAGATCTTATACTTCTTTGAGGTTCCCACCTCAAAATAGCAGCTCCACAAATCTTGTATCTATTAATAAGGTACCAGAGGTGAAGCCACTGAATCTTTGAGGGAATGGCCACATTAGGGACTTCCTGATGCAGTACTGGGAAAGCGTCAAAACAATAGAGCCCAGAAGAAGCAAGTTTATAATTTTCAAACAGGAAGTCATCAATCCTAATTAATTTCGTAGTGAGACTTTAAAAAGATAAAAATTTTTGATTATTTTGAGCCATAAGAAATACTATTTATTTTTTGAAATTTTAAATAATATGGTTGTGTTATGAGAAGATAGATGAGGGAGAAGCATGCAAGAAATATGTCTATATCTAGGGACTCACACTGCATTTTTTTTTTTTTTGGCACTGAGAATTGAACTCAGCACCTTGCACTTGCCAGGCAGGTGCTTGTGCCCCTGAGCCATACCCCCGGGCCCTAAGGAATCAAAGATGGGCAAATAAAATATAAATTTGAATCTTTCCAACAAATTACCCTGGTTTTCAATTTTTCTTTTTTTGTTTTTTAAAAGAAGATTAATTTTCTACACCTGTATTTTTAGTTTTATTCTAACTTAAACTAAGCAGCTTTATTAGATTCTATGGCTCTTCTTCCATTTTTGCTTTTTTCCTTTTCCTTTTTATGCCTTTAGGAGAAAACAAGAAATGATATTTAACATCTCTGACAGTCAAAATTTACATTTTATTTCATAAAAATAATATCTACATACGCACAAAATAGCAAGAAATTTTACATATTTTCTTTATGCATTTGTCTCATTCTTTCACACAGAAAACTTTGTTCTTATTTTTCTCATCAACTCAACTATTTCCCTTCTTAGCATCTTTCCAAAAAACTTAAAAGCATCACAGCACAGTGATATATGCTCACCCATGTTTACAGTGGCACGGTTTGTAATAGCTAAATCTTGGAAATAGTCCTTATTCAAATCTTATTTGTCCATTAAACATAAGGAGACTATGATTCTAAACCATGATTATATAGTTTCTTTTAATTATTTTCAAACTCACAAATAAGTAACAAGGTTGATTTTATTAACTTTATAATACATTTAACATTAAATTGCAAAAACATTATTTCATATATTTTTATCTGTCCTCCAATCATGAACTCTTTTAATTTAATTTCTATTAATTGTGGTGGGGGTTTTTTGTTTTGTTTTGTTTTGTTTTTTTGAGTAAGCCTGCTCAACACTTTCATGCCCAAGTTGTTTCTGGTATATTTGACAGATAAATTATATCCTAGCCGGATGCAGTGTTCTTAAGATGTTATTACTCTCACTGTAGACAATTATCAGTATCTTAGCTTTCGCTGCAGACGTAAATTCGGTAGCTTAAATGGATTTTTAAAGTATTTTTTTATGCTGCATGAATGTAAAATTCCGTTTTTATTCCTAAAATCGAGAAATCTAGCCAATGTATCTAGGAGAGCGCTGCTTCCTTCACCTCCCTTCTCCCACTTCCCTGCTGTTGCTGTCTGTCCTCTTCTCTCCTTCCGTCTCCTCCCTCTTCACCCAGTGTGTCCTTTGGCAAGCAAATGTCTCTTCCTATGCTCTCTGATGCCACGTCCCTTGGTTTTCTAAATGCGATCTCCTCTGCTGCTATTTCCACTCCTTCTTTATTCTATAGAGCTTTCTCCCATGTTTGTTTGTTTGTTTGTTTTTACCCCCCACCCCCCAAAATTGGAGATCAAACTGAACCCGGGGCTTTTACACTTAGTTACTTTAGCAGCGCTTTTAAATTGTGGATTTTGAGACGAGGTCCAACTAAGCAAGTAAACTGCCTACCCTGGGCTTGAACTTGGGACCCTGAAACGTAAGGCAATTCACTTGTTCCCTACAATGTGTATTAGGAAGAAGGTAACACAGTAGTATTAATAAAAAGTTGTTATACCTTTAACACCAGGTATACCCTTAAATTACTCTTCTACATATATTTTTACCTTGGTAGCCAACCAGACAATGATTGCTGTATATTCCTATGCATTAGTCCAAATGCAGAGTAAATGTCATATCCTATTTTACAAATAGCTAAATGATAAAATGATACCATAAGATATGCCTAGAAATTTCCATTTTTATGAGCTAAATCATCTATAGAAAACTAAAGAGAAGAAAGGTGCATTATTCACGACTCTAAGACAGTTCCAAATTAAATGGAAATGATGTATTGAAGGAATTAACATCTTTTGTTGCAGTGTTATCCTGTGTCAAGCAAAACTTGATTTAAATCTGGAGTAAAAGTCTCTCTCTCTCTCTCTCTCTCTCTCTCTCTCTCTCTCTCTCTGATAGTACCTATTCCTTCATATTTCTGCATGGCCAGGCTTTGCTTCTCAGTGATATTTCCCCCGATCATTCTATTTCAAAGGGAGCTGTTTTCTTTAGCCTGTTCTCCTTCACTCCACTCTCCCTCTCCTCCTCGCATGCCCTGTCTTTCCCCTGAACGTTCACCACCTTTGACACCTCATTTACTGTCCATTGTTCCTCCCAAGAATGAGAAATTTCATGAGAGCAGGAACCTTCCCTATTTTGTTCACCTGTAACACTGCTTTCCTATAACATTGCCTGGCAAATAATAGGTACTGAATATAATAAAGATATTTTTACATATTTTAAATATTCTTTTAAATTTAAATTTGACATTTATTCTCTGACATAATGAAGAAAATATAATTTTGTTGTTAATTTTCATCTTAATTTATTGTTGCAAAATAATGAGTACTTATACTATTCTGAAATGATTTGTCACCCTATATAGGGACTAATATTCAGTAAACTTTTTCCATGTGTCCACTGAAAATAAGCTTTATTTTTGCTATCCAGTTCATAGTTTTATATACCGATTTAGGTAGACATTTTTAGGTCTTCTGTACGCCTCCTGATTATTGTGTTTGCTTCATTTATTACTTGCTAACAGAAATGTGTTTAAAATTTCCGAGCAAGTATCAAATGATGGATTTTCCTATTTCCCTTGTAGTTATGTCAATGCTTTTATTTATGTCTTGATGAATTTTGCATCATCATACATTCCATTGAAATACATCTTTAAAATGTTATTGTGATACTTCATTTCTAGTCATAAATTTTTGTTTTACAACCAGCACTATCTACAATAGCTGAGATATCAAAATAACCCACATATTCTCCAATGGATGAATGGATATAGAAAATGTGATATTTATATACAAAATAAAATGCCACTGAGACTGAAAAAAAAAAGAGAATATGTCATTTGTGACAGTGTAAATGATCCTTTAGGACTTTATGTTAGGTGAAACAAGACAAAGGAAATACTTATATGTAATCTCATATGCAGAATATTTTGATAAGTCAAATACAAATGAAGAATAGAACAGTAGTTATCAAGGACAAGGAGAGGGAGAAAATAGAGTAAAGCAAAGCCCAAGTACACAAAAATGCAGGTGGGGAGAACAAATAAGTCTAGAGATTTAATGCACAGCATGATGTTTATGGTTAACGTACAGTACATCACTGTGGAGTTGTGGCTCAGAGTTTGTGGATTTTTCCCTCAGATCCTAACCAGTAATTGTTCACAGAACAATTGAGGAAATTTCAAATATCCCCAACTGTTTTTATGGTGGGAACTTTGTAGGTAGCCAATCTGCGAGTGTTACTCAGTTCTTGCTGCAGACCGGCGGCTGCCCTGTGGCCCATCTCTGGCAGATGCACCAGAATTTCTGCATCATAACAGGTTATGTACTGGGTGTAGCTGTCTCCAGTGCCATTGGTTTTCTTCTTAAAGTCCTAAATTCCCTCAGATGTAGCTAAAATGCCTTAAATGCTTCTGGCAATGAACCTAAGCACCAGAAGAAGTTTAAAACACTCCAAAAGGTTGAACTAATATATAGTATTTTTATTACATTAAACTATTACTGTACTATAGATGGTATTTTATTAAATTAAATTATATAACTATGGGAAACATAGCATATTTAGGGTTTAAACTTTAAAACTAGGCATTTATAGACATTTTTCTGACCATATCTGAAATATGCAGTTTTTCAGATTTTTCTGGTGCTCTGAAAGTATAGCCCCTGTAAATTTAGGGGGCTCATTGCATACTAAAATTTTGCTCACAAAAAAGTATATTTTAAGTACTTTTATAACACACAAAAAAGAGTAACTATAAAAAGTGAATATGGTTTTGTAGTAATCATTTCACTACATATATATAAAGAAAATATGTGTAACTTAAGTATGTATACAATAATTTTATTGATAATAAAAATTAAAGGCAAGCTCTTTTTATTTAATACAACAAAAATTAAAGGCAAGCTCTTCTTTTTATGTCATTTTTGTTTTATTTATAATTCGCTCATATTTGTATTATTTTTCTTGTATGCCATACTGAGTGCCAGATTTCATAGTAGATACAGATGAATAAATATTTTCAAAAATGAATGCATCTAGGATTCTTACAACTTTGTAACATAGTTAAAATGTTCTCTTTGCATTACAGATGGGGAATCATGAGCTTGGATAATTTTTAAATGATGTCTCAAACAGGTGGCTGAAGAAGTAGAATCAATATCTTTCATCCTCAGCTTTGGTTTGCTGCATTTCATGAAAGGACTGTCTCGTTTTAGGCCTTTTCTTGTCAGATGAGAAGTAAGGGACATGGAAGATAGTTCTGGATAATTTATCCCTAGCTTCAAATTGTTAAGTACAATCCACTTTGCAGGCCTACTCAGACTAAAATCATAATTAAATCCATTTTTACAGGAGACAATAGAAATGATTAAAGCAAGTCATACTGATAAAGGCAAAAAGGAGATAATAACAATGTAGAAAAAACATATTTGTCTTGATAAGACTGTCTTTTCTTGCTCAATAGTTTTTGTGCAATCCTCCATGAATCAATGCACAGATATCACATAAGTAACCAAAATGAAATGTTAAATATCTTGCTGAAAGATATCATAGCTTTAATATGAAAATCATTGTTTTTATTCCTAGCATGTGTCCTCTATTTTTATTCTATAAACTACAGGTATTTAAATATTATCCCTTCCCTGAGAGTAGAAACAGTTCAATCAAGTGTGCTTATCTCATGCTCCAAAGTTCAAAAATAGCTTTGCAGAGCTGGATATTTAAAGTAATCATTTGCATGTCTAGTTAAGGAAGTATGCCATAATCATTAAACACATGAATGGTAACAAGCCATTTCCTTAATGAGTCCCCATTAAGGTATATTAAAACCAGCTTTATAAATAGTCTTTAAAAATCATTTGGACTAACAAAATTTATGTAGCCTGGCAAATTAGCAGAAGTTCACAACTATATTCTAGCTTTTTCAGTGTTCTAAGAAAATCACTTTTCTTTTTAGCACCTTCTTTTCCATTGCTGTATCTGATAACTCCCTTCTAAATCCTGCTTTGCTCTCAAGTTTTGTTCATCTTTCACTTCCTCTGTGTCCATTATTGGGACTGGACAATGATGAAACTGTCTTAATGTTCATTTGTGTTTAGGGAACCTTATGTTGGATTATAACTTTGTGTAACTGTACCCAAAATCTCTGTGGAAGAGTTAGATTTATACGATTCCAACGTCTCCATCTACTAACACAGGCATTTCCATAATTATAACTGTTGGTCCTTGAAGCTTTGGATTTTCACTCTTAACTTTCCTTAGACAGTGTGTTAGCCACACTGAGGCAATGGTTTACCTCTGGTGACTCAGCGTGCTGGATCTGTGGAGATGCGGGGAGGGCACGAAATCAATAGATAGTATACTTATTGAGACTCTAGCACAATGCTTATGGCTTATTTGCTGTGCATAATTGGAAGTGCTGAATAAAATTAGTGATTTAAGAAATAATAATTTAGTTTAAAAAAGCATGTGAATGTTATATTTGAATAGAACCTTGGTGGCAAAAATGTGGCATGCATACTGCGGCGGACACACAGAGCTCTCTCTGTTGGCAGGCGAGTCAAATTGTCCCAGTACCCGAACATCAGATATCAGTTGTTTTTCTAAATTAAAACCTCATAATTCAGGCTTAGTTGTAGTGTTGGCATTCTATATTAAATAAGCGGGTTTGGGGTTCAGCATGGACACTCTAATCTCAAAGTTTTGCCGTCATTGGGATAGAATCATCAAGACATCGAAAGGAAACTGACAAAATAAGAGTAGAATTCTAGATTTCTGGTGTCCTAAACCTCCATTCAGCTGCCCAACAGTGATAGCAGAGGTACTAAAAGTCTACATGATATGTAAAAGAAAAATATAAATAATAAAACCTTTGCTGAACTAGTTGAACATTCCCCTGTAGATGAAGGAGTTATAATGTAAGAGATGAAGAATAGACCTATGCTAAATGTACCTGTAGGCCCTGGGCCTCGTGAGAGCTTTTGGAAAGAAAATGAGGGTCTGAAGACAGATACTTTCTCTTTGAACTTTCACTGAAAGCAAATTAAATCAGTGAAGTTGCATTGTGACTATTACATCTCACCACATGGGAAATGGGGCCTACAGGATTAAAGAACTTTCATCAAGACACTGGAAATTCATGGTAGGACTGGAATGGTATTCTAGGTGTCCTATTTTCTCAATGTCTGTGTTTTCTAACTAGGTTTACTGACTTCAAGACCAGGAGGAGGACACAGGTCCTCACATCATAAGGGTTAGGGATAAAGATAATCGGTTGTATCAAAAACACAGTTTTGAGAAAAAGCCAGAGCATCTTGGATGCTGGGGCTAAAATCTCACTTATTTTCTAAAGTGAGTTACAGTTTGGGTTGAATGTCTTCTAAAAATACACCTTTTCCAGATCAATCTCATCTATAAACGACATGTTAAGAACAGATCAAAACCTAAAGTTTTAAAATATCACTTCTTGAGATGTGTGCATTCAGGCAGCCTAGAATAATATGAAGAGAAAATGTTCATTCCAAATATTCATGTTTTTTGAGAAATACAAAAGCTACTTGGATAGTATGGCTTCAGAAGGGTTTTCTTTAAAGTTTTATCATGAAATAATTTACATACAAGAAACTACTCAATAACAACAAAAAAGAAGCTACACACATGCAAAGAATATAAATTGAAAAATTATGTCTTATGTATAGGCCCATGACCTCACTACCACAAACAAGGTAATGAGAATACTAATTATCTTTAGAATTTTCTGTACCTCTTTGTAATCCTCTTACTCTTTTACCTATCCCTGAGTAGCCACTGATTTACTCTCTGGCCCTGCTCATTAAATTGGATTTCCTAGAATTTACATAAAAGGAACCATATGATGTAACTCTTTTTATAGACATAACCTTTCATTTTAATGGATGCATGCTTCCAAACATTTTTCTAAACTGTTTTACATTCCTATAGACATTTAAAAAATTATATTTAGGTGACAAGCTTTATATATGTAAAGAATTTTCACTAAACACATTATAAACCATATAATAGGTTAGCTACCAAGTTTTATCTTACTGGAACTACCTTTATTTTGAATAAATATTAAAGTACAATGTGCTCAATATGAAATTATATGATTTTAGCATCATTGATTGATAATGACTTTGAGCCTTGATAAATTTCTCAACATCTTTGGTTTGTCACATTGAATGTTGATGTCTGAAAAGATGGTGCACATAATGTGTCACCAGGGAAATGGTACTTAAACAATGTGATACCACAAAAGGTCTATTTAAAAGGTGGAGCAATGACCATATAAAATGCTGCCAATGATGATATGCACAAGGAATCTTATTCATTGCTGCAAGGAATACAAAATGATAGAGCCACCTTGGAAGATAATTAGTCAAACACAACATTAAATATACTCAGCATATTATTCAACAATTGCTCTCATGGTGGTAATCCCAAGAATATTAAAGCCTATTATCAGCATACCTTATTTACTTCCCTTGTGGCTGAGACAAAATACCTGAAACCCACAAAGTGAAGAAGAGTTCCCCTTTTCTGTTTTTTATTTGCAAGCAATGGATGGCCTGTTGGAGTTGGAGGAGCTGTGGTTGGAGGATTCTGCAGAAGAACTTCTCCTTCTCAAACACTTTGTATTCTGAATAAACTTACTTGATTAGGCTAAAGATTCCTAGTCCAAGGATTTCAGGTCCCTGCAATCAGCAATTTAACACTATACAGCCTATTAATTCATAAGAGTAGTCAGTTACCAGTGCAGTTGGAAAATGTAAGATGGTGTTAGCTATTTGAGTTTCTTTTATAGCTAGCATATTACTATGGCATTGTTTTATACACCTTGTGATTCTACTTTGCTGCTGAATGTTCAAGACCAAGTTAAAATGAGACCTATGTTAATTAAAATTAATGTCTTGCTATTTTTCAAGGTCAGTTAAGTCTCCTCAGGGTTTAACCTGAAACCATGCATACAGCACCTCTCAGTTTTTCTCTGTGTCTACTGTCTGGATGAGTCACAGCCAGTGCATCATCAAGTTTCTTTCTGTGAAAGCCTGGCAGATTCTTCTCTTCTGGTGACTCTCCTTAGGCACACTATGCATTACTGATCTTCTTCTTCTGTGGCACAAAAATCTCCTTGGTCAGAAGATCAGGGACTGTCTGAAATATAGGGTATCACAGAAGAGGTTCTCTTATGTGCTGGGTCCTCATATATCTAGGAGGGATGGGGCCAAAATATTGGTTATCCTCCTAGTCCATCTGTCTTTTCAATTTTAGTCTCCAAACCTCAGTTGTTGAATATCCAGAAGAGAAGGTTAATCACATTACATTGTAATAGAGCAGTGAGCTTAATAGTATAATTTTATCTGAATATTAGCACTTTGAAATACAAAGTAGAAGCAGCTATGGATGTTTTTAGTAATTGAATCCCTGTAGAATGTTAATAAATGACAGTTACATGGTTTTACACAGAAAATTAGAATTCAAAAACTATACATAATATTATAGCATGACAATCATGATGACATTTGGTAATATACTTAAATTCTCCATCTTGGTATAGTCAATATCTCTATCTAGTATATGGGAAGTTTTTACCTGATATGTTGACATTTAATGGGATGTCACTGAAGAAATTTGTGACATTGTCTGGACTACTGCTTAAGCATCTCTAAGTATAGTGTCACATACATAGCATATACATCAGATAAGTTTTTTGCTATTATTATTGACTGGTGACTTCATGTTGGGTTGACCTGAAACTCCTATTATAAATAGCTGGAGCAAAAAGGAAAGGTAAGTATATAAATCTGAAAGAAAAAGTCTATCACTGTAAACAATCCCTGTTTTACATTCTGGAAGATGTGTACATGTAAAGGTATGAATATATTTAATATACCATGAGATTAATAAAATCAATTGTTATAAACATATGAAAACTTTTGTTTTTAATTTAGTTTTGTAGCAAAGTACTTTTAGGTCAGAAAACTTTACTGTGTTTAGCAACCTATCTTTTGATGATAGCCAATGTAGACATATCACAATAATACATTTTTAATAATATTTATTGGGGTGTCTCCCATAAGGCTATAGAGATCATTGGAGTCTCCCATTAATGAACAAAACTTGAGATATAATTTTTCCCATGCTGTTGTTACTTTATTCACCAAAAGGAGTCCTGACCTATAATTCTCTAAGCCTGAATTTACCTTAAGATAGTCTGAGGACTTAGGAGAAAACCAATTCTAACAACATTTTAATCAGTTGGCAACCCAAGTGAAATCATGTTTTTTAAATCTATAAGCCAAATTAAAAAGTGACCCAAAAATGCAAAAGAAAAAGGAAAGAAAAAAGTTGTTGAGCTCAAATAAAGCAGATCTTAACAGACTAGACAAACAGATAAACAAATTCCCAGATAATCTTACATAATCAGAGTGCATTCAAACATTTTTTGCCAAGTTGAATTATAATAACTTTATTGCCATTTTAGAAATTTTAACTATAAGTAGTCAGGATTTTTTTGCAGATCAATTAGCAGAGATCTCTTATAAGAAGAATCTTGTGAATTTTGTAGGGAAGAATTCCCCTTATTGCTTTTATGATTGAATTTTGAGTGTACAGTGAACATGTTTAACAATTCCTTGACCTTGAGGATTATAAGAAATTCCTGTGGTAAGGGAATGTGGAAGGCAGCATTAGTATAAGCCAGGCCATTGTCAGTCTTAAATGCCTGTGGGCAGTCAAGAGTACTAAAAGCATTCAAGCAATGAGCAATGACATGTTTGGCTGCTTCACAAGTGCAGGCAGAAGAAAAAGATAAATCCTGAGGAAGAGTCCACTGAAATGTGGACCAAACTCGAGAATGTGAGTGACATCTATTTGCCAGAGATGACTGGGGTGTAACGCTCAGGGATTAATCTCCATAGGGAGTGAGGGAAGATGTGTTATACATGAGGAACATTGTTTAACAATTTATCTGGCCAGTTTCCTGGTTTTACTGTGGGCAACTGCAAAATGGAAGTCACAGCAAAGCATTCCTCCAGTGGGGAAAAGTCTTCTTTGCTCTATATGGCTTCTTCCTTATCTGATTGAGCAAGGCTAGAGGGTTCAAGTTCTTCTGGGGGCTGTTGCTTGCTTTTCTTTTTCTGCTTGGGACTTAGTTTTGAGATAGTTCTCCAAGCCAAATCTGCCAAGGTCACCTCAACAGGCATATGATCATTGAGAAATTCATTAAGAAATTCTCTGATCTAAATCCACACAAAAATGTAAATATAGGAATCAATAATACAGCAAGCATTTGTATAATGTCTATTGTTCCCGAGAACCTGTTAGCCCCATGTTTTACACCTGATGAAAGTGATATTGCTATCAATACACTTCTCCCTCCTATGCTTCTTGAAAGCATATTTTGCTCTTTTGTGCTCCTGAGCCTGTTTTGTTTGTGCACAAACTCAGAGGTTTCCTCTTACCTAAAATATGATGAGTTTCCTAGTGCTTCAGGTTCCTGTTCTGGTGACAAAATGGCACTTCCAGCACAGCTCTTGAAATTCCCAGGGGCAGGACAGTGGAAGATGAAGAAACAGAGGTGAGAGTCAGAACAAAGAAAACTGAGGTCTGGTGGAGCCTCCTCTCCTGGTGGGAGAAAAAGAACTTCCCAACAACTGCAGCACATTTATTTATACACTTGGGAGGTTGATGAGAGGTGAAATCCCTCTGCCTAACAATTTGTTTGCCTGGGTTGCCTCAGGCACCTCATGTTCTCTGTGCTGGAGCAGGTCATTCACCCAGCTTTCTTGCAGGAGCTTTGTGTTCCCAGAGCTGGACTTGTTCAGTCCCACACATGTAATCTATCTCCTGTTTCAGCTGCTCCTCACAGAAAACATTTGTTTTGACTCAGATTGTATAGTTTTTAATCCAAGGCAAAGCAGCATGGCAGAACAGACACAGCTCTTTGGTCAGCTCTTTGAAATACAGAGGATGCTTTGAGTCCTCATTTAAAACACATATATTCATTTTTATAAAAGAAAAATGCATGTTTAAAGGATGTAATACAGGGAAAATAACCTTTATATTAGAAATAGTTGCAATCACTCATTTGATATTTCTTTTCCTAGTATATATAAAATATTCTTGCATTTGGTCTAGGGTTTCAATTTATATACATATTCTGGTGATTGGGAAGGATTCAGAAGGTGTTGGAGACATTCTGTTTCCTTAAGAGAATGATGATTTTCATGATCATGTTCACAGTATAAAAATTTAATTGACTGCACTTAAAATTTATGTACCCTTTTGAATGTATATTTCACATTGACAATATTTATTTACTCAAGAAATTAAATTTATATAGAATTTTAATTGCCTTCCAAAAAGTTATTTGGTTTAGAAAAATCAAAGGAACTCAAGAAATAAACTTAATTGCATGAAAATGAAGATCATTTTGCAAAATAATTTTCAAAATACTAACTCCAATTTGAACAATGAGAACAACAAATTAAATTCATTGTGTGTTTTAGATTAAAAAGTATATTGATCCCTAATCCTTCCTATAAATATTAAACAATGTACAGATCTGCAGGAAGATATACAAAAAAAAATCAGAATTTATTCAGTGACAGAAGTGGCAAGGGCATACATATAATATGATGTATTTTTGGAATTAGATTTTAGTTTTCATAACTTTGTTCTTGTTTGCTTTTGAACGTTACATTTATGGAATTATAAAGTGTACCCGTTTTCAATACTATGGGTTAAATCTTGGGCCTTGTTCCCACTGAGGCAAGCCTATGGTCCAAACATTCATTCCTATATGTGAGTGTGTAGAAATGATACCAATGAAATCAATCAAATGAAATAGCCCCAAATCTGCCATCATAATTTATAGAAACTATGGATAATAGGAGATCTTCAATCACTATAGATAAATGATTTCATATTTTCATAAAATATCTGCACATTACTTTGGTGAGCAGAAGAAATTTGTCTTAGTTACTTTTCTGTCATCCCTGAGACAAAATACCTGACACCCAAAGTTAAAGGGGTAAAGATTTATTCATTTCACAGTTTGTAGAGGTTTCGGTCCATGGTTGGCTCACTCTAACAAAGCACTGTGACTTGGCAGAGGGACAATGCAGAAAAGAACCAGCTCATAGCAAGCAGAAGATAGCAAAAGCAAGCAAAGAAAGGAAAAGATAAGTCTTTTCCTGTGTCTTAGTTACTTTTTACTCATCGCTGAGACAAAATACCTGATGCCCAAAGTTGGGAAAGGAAAGGATTATTTCTTACAGTTTTTGGAGGTTTCAGTCCATACTCAGTTGGCTCCAAGGCAGGGTGGCATGGCAGAGCTGCTGTTCACGGCGGCTACAAACAGCAAGGCCAAAACCAGCAAGAGAGAGAGAGACACACCTTCTTCCTGCCATTACATCACATCCTGGCTCCACCCCTAGGCCAGTGTAGCACTCACATCTCCAAACTAAGGGCTAGACAATGAACCAATCACAAGTGCATAATGCAAAGGCACAAGGCTTGGGGGCCACTGACATAAACCATGACACATATCCAGGTACCGGGATTAGGGGAATGCCAAACCAATCAGTGGACTGTTAGTAATCACCCACCCTTAATCCTAATATTGCACCATCAATCACTCATACCTTCTGTATTCAATCACCTCTGATAAAGTTGGCATTGGGGGGACATCTAGACACAAGCAATAACCACAAATATCTCTTCATTGCTAGTTGTTTCCTCTGATTCTAGCTCTAGGTGATTTTTCTTTCTCTTACTGGCTTGATCTATGGGGATATATAACATTGTGCAAATATTCTAACCACCTCTTCTATATATATATATATATTTATGATAAGATAAACTGCACTTAGTGAAACATTTTTTAAAGATTGATGTTGTATCAATTTTCTGTCCTTGCAGTCTGTAATCCTCAAATTTTCTATGATGACCATCTTTTTTTCTTCTAGCAAAATTATAGACTTGTTGTCTCTTTTTCTTATGTTCTAAAAGCATCTATACTGAGAAGAAATGAAATACACACTAAGCTTATTACTTTGATCTGATGAATCATAATATTTATTACATTCATTCATTCTGTTCCAAATCCTAGGTTGATTCCTGGGGAAATATGGTCAATTAAATTATGCAGCTATAAGGATGGGGAAACAAAATCATAACAACTACATTCCCTGATCACACTCATTACAGAAGATATTAAGAAATGAAAGAATATTTTTCTTATATCGTGTGGGGAGTATCTAAGTCATTTAAAAGTAGCAATTAACAGCACTTGATGGTAATATGGAACTAATGGAAGGATCTGGACTCTGATGGCAAATCTTTTAGAGATGAAGGCCCAAAGTGCAACCCCAAACCTATTTACTTATTGCAAAATCCTAAAACTGCAATTGAACCTGATCTGAGGTTTTAGTTTAGAAAAATGACTTGTACACTAGCATATATTGTTTTAAAAGAAAAACAAATAACACACAGGCCATAGGTTTGCAACCACTGATTTAGAGGAAGCAGAGATATGACCAAACAGAAAACATTGATAGTGTCCACAGATCCTACAGGAATGAATAACAAATGTGTGTACAGAGGAATATGTAAGACCTCTCAAAAAAATTTTAGTGTCAGAATCTTTAAGCATGATTACTTCTAATATAGGGATCATAAGACACATTGGACAGCATATTTTTAAGTAGTTATTGTTTTCTAATATATTTTAAAATTGAAATTTGGCCATGCATCTATTTTCCACCATGTAAACAACAATAAAATAAACCTCATCCAATTAAAAAAATAGTTCTATGAAAATGACAGAAAACTTGGCAGCAAATATCAGGAGCCCAAAGGACTGTTACACTTTGTGAATTGTAATTTCAATTATTATTGAAAACTATTCATACTTGCAATTTAGTTTCATGTCTGACATAATGTTTTCATGTTTTGAGCCTGCAAGGCTATGCTAATTTATGAATTGTGAAGAATTTGCTGGAAATTAATTTTCATTTATTGTAAGCAGCAACCTCAGATCCCTTTGAATTCCTTCTATCTAGAACTGGTACCAATAATTGCTAATGATAGACAGTAGCCAAATCCCCAGATACTACTTACAAACATATTATCTGGGGTTTTTAACCTGGTTTAGGAAAAATAAATGTTAGATTTTCTCTATGGTCATTTTCTTCTTTCTTAGTTAAGATAATCAATTGTTTGATGTTCGCCATGTCCTTTCCTCAGAATAATGGCACCTGAACAGCTTGTCTATTGAGTTATATGTTAAGCCTCAGCCATGGCATACATGCCACATGTGTTACAATATCAAGCATAGCTAATAAAATTGATAAAGCCTATATTTTGCTTTATTTCAGCTGAATATTAACCTTCAGTTGGAATTTTTATTATTCTTGGCTCAGCTTTATGAACCAACTCTATTCTTTGGACAAGATACAACTTTCTGGAATTCATTATTAATATTTATAGAATCATTAAGAAGTATGGTTCTTCCTTGCTTCTTATTTAGTAATCTAAAAATTGTTTGATAAATATTATGTATTCCCTCTGTGTAGAACACAGTTTGAATCACCTTGAAAAATGGAAATAATTTGTCCCAGAAGAATTAGTGCAAAAAAATATGATGCAATATAATAAAAAAGATGTTTCAATCTATTATTTCATGAATAAAAATATAATATCTATTATTTTTTCAAATAATAGAGCTAAAATCATCATGGGAAGGCAAGTAAGTATTCTAACAGAAAAACTTCAAATGGGTGATTCATTCATATGCTTACTCATCAGTTAAGCAAATATTGTCTGAGCCCTCAGCAGGTCTTGGGGACATAGGAATTAACAGGACTTAATCTCTGTTCTCAAGCCTCTTAGAATTTAATAGCAATAAAGAAACATGACTACAAGAAAATGTAACTTTTACGTAATTGTCATAGTAGATTTGTATAAAAGCAGTGGTCATAAAGAAAGATGATTGTTCATTTTATTTGGAATATGAAGTAGGTTGGATTATTTCATTCTGAATAATGGGAATCAAACCTAGCTAGTTTGTAAAAGATGCAGTGATATCTTCCACTGAAAAGGGAGCTTGGATGATAGAAGAAATGGGAACTAAAAGTTAGAAACATAGTATCAGGACATTTTCTACTTGTACCTGTTTCTGGCTATACCTTTAAAAAATTAGTAACAAAGTGGAGAAATAGTGAAGACTTAAAGTACTAGTGTGGTAATATTGGAAAGATAGAATGGGAAGATAGAACTGGATTAAATCTTCACATTTCTCATTTGCAGGGTTATCTGGCTTTCATTCTTATGTACGCAGAGATTATAGGATTGAATAAGTCTAAGTGGAGATATAGTAAATTCATTTCGGTATTTATTGAATTTAAAGTCATTGTGGAGCTTCTACATAGACATGATCTAGGAGAACGTCAATGCTCACAGTTGATTTATTGGACTCCGCACTTCAGAGGTCATGGTATGATACTTTTTAGAAATAGAAATGTGAACATTGTGTGCAAGTACAGAGGGAGGAATGATTATAGCATACACCTGGGGCAGTGTTTAAAGGTTTCTGTATAATAAATTGAGAAGCCAATGTTAAGTGATTTAAACAATGATTTGTAGGTTTTATCATGTATACATAGTTTATATAGTGTATGTAAATTTTAGTTTCTCAGTCAAACTACAAAGAGCAACCACGTTTTATTATATGGCATACTGCTAGGATTTGTGTAAATACTCAGTAAATATTTCTTGAATATGTGAATGAAATAACATTTCAAGGCCACAGAATAAGGGAAATGTTGCACTTGAAACAAAATTGCTTTGTCCAAGTGGCTTTGCCCCATTTATCATTTTAATAACTATCAAAACTAGTAAGAGACACTGTGCTATATACAGTGTTGCTTATGGTAGTAGAAACACATGTTCTGTAATTCTTAAGAGAAAGCTTGATATGATCAGATGACAGATTATATAATCATGATGTCTTTTATGATTAAACATTCTGAGCTGCACAAATGTTTTTTAACTTTTAAAATTAATATATGCAAAAGTACAGTCATTGAAAGTCTGAAACTCTAATTTTAACATTAGAATGATAGATTTCATACCCATTTAAATTTGCTTAAGAACAGAATTATATTACCCATTGGAGGTTGGAAAAACTGAGTTTTAGCATCCTAGTCTTTTCTAGTCTTGACCATGAGGATAAATATCTGTGATAAGAAAATATTCAGTATACAGAATAGAGGAGTATGATTGTTAAATAACCAAGGTGACGTTTTTGAGCTTTACCTAGCAAACTTCTTTATTCAAGAACTGAAAGATTCACTGTGGTAAATCTCTCAAAAGTATAATCTATGAATGTAATGTAATCAAATTCAAAACTCCTAGCAGGCATTTTTGTGGAAACTAACTTGTAATTTCTAAAATTTATATACACATACCAAAAGCTAAGGATAAATAAGAGAGTCCTGAAGGCAAATAAAATTAGAAATGTATGCTGCAGGGTGGGGAACTAATGTAAAGTCATGTTATTTAAAATTAATTATTAAAGTCTTTTGGTATTTTTGTAAGTATAGTCAAATTGTCAAATGACATCAAATCAATTTGGCAGTAAGCTAACATATTTGATTTATTATAAAAATGATAGTAGACATTTGATTCATTTTAAATATGATACTGAAAAGCAGCAGAACAAGTAAAGATTTGAAAAATAAAATCTGGGCCAATTGTATTTCTATACAGAAAAATATTAAATGTTACCTATTCCTCATACTATATACAAAGGTAAATAACAGTAGAATTATTAATATAATAATAAGTAAAAATACCCCTGGTGAGAGCCATCAGTGTTTCCTGGATCCATGCCAACATACTTGGAATGCTGGGAAAACAAGCAGGCAGCTCACTGCTCTGGTAAGTGGCTGTGGCCTCCCAAGCTGTGGCCGCCCCAGGGCAAGAACCATATCAGCATTTCCTGAGATCCGCGCCATGTTGGAACTTGGGGCACTGGGAAAACAGGCAGCCAGCTCACTGCTCTGGTGGGTGGCTGTGAGCCTACCAGCGCGTGGGCCAAGAATCAAGCATCTATCTCACCCCCCACCACCGCTAGCAAGTGAGAGCCAGAAATCTGAGCATCTCTTGAGAGTTTGACTATATGCAATATAGCAAATAAGGGATATTTTCTTCTGCCATCTCTTTGAAGGCAAATATTTTTATCTCTGTTTTGCTCTGTTCTGATCAATGGTATTGCTCTAGTCAATATTCTGTTTTTATAATTTTGGTATTTCCTTTGATACTGCTCTATCTGATTAAAGGAACAACTATTGTGAAGAAAACCAGATATACTCTTGTACCTATTGCTGTTATCCCAGTAATCTGCTGTGAGGTTCTGTGCCAATTTCACTGCACTGCCTCAGTTGGCTATGTCCTGTCTTGTTCTGCTGTATTTTACTACCTTCAAATAAAATAAAATAAAATAATTAAAAAATAATAATAAATAAGAAAAAAATTTTAAAAAGTAAATAACAACAAAACAGATCAGTGAGGAACTAAGCAACCTGAAACATGATATAACTAAACAGATAATAGACTTAAAAAGCAAAAGGAGGAAAAGAATGTGCTCTAAAGGATATAACTGCATGTATCTTTAAGTGTGTAAGGTTGATAGCCATGTCGCTAAGTTTTTGTTGGATCAGTGAGTAGAAAGTAGCTCACAGGAAGCATGAAACGTAAAGCGGCCATGATTAGTAAACTGAACTGCACTAAAATGATGTAAAACTATTTCTTAAGAGTCACACTTAAGGAAATAAAATACCAAGTTACATGAGAGACCCTATAGTATTTTTTAAAGACTATATTAAGAACTTTTATAGATAAATGTGAAAAAAGACCCATCATGTTTGTGAGATGGACTTCAGGTATTATTTTAAAATTCAGGTTGCAATTTCATGGATGTGTTCATTTTGTTGTACTTATCAAACTTTTGACATTTGAAGAAATTGATTGAGTGTTTGTAAAGCTATGTGGCCAGCAGATCACAGAGGTTATATTTATTGGTTATGATTTCTTGTATCAAAAAATCTTTTGTGTCTGACAATAACAATAAAGGTTCCCATATTGACTATTACACTAGGAAGAGTATAAAATAAACAAACCATAAAAATGTATTTCATGCTTGAAACCATGGAGAATGATCTAGTAATATCATCACCAGTAACATTTTGATGGGGTCAGAGTATGATGGATTTAGAGCAATTAATTTCTGAAGGATTTTTGGAAGTTTTTGAATAAACTGACTAAAGAATAAGTCAGTTTATTATTTTGAGTGACTCCCACTCCCAAGAGGATTGGTAAGATGAATCCTGAGATATCTTTTCAGTAAGTATTGTCACAATGTAGTTTAAAAAACATTAAAACAGTTCTGTCATTGACAACTATTTTTCACAATGGAAATCACATTTTTCCTGGAATAAAAGGAGAAGAAAAAATTAAGGATAAAGGAAAAATAACTTTATGACGAGTGTTTTAAATTATGTTATATAAAATATAAAAATATTACTTTAGCTGCTCAAGCTGTTATACATGAAAAATACATTAACCTGGGTATCTAATAAACAATAGCAGTTTATTTCCTATATTTTGGAGGCTAGGAAGTCTAAGATTTGAGTTTTGGCAGATTTGGTATATTTTTTAAATTTTTTTTATTTAAAGAGAAAAAACAGAAAAAAGGTAGAAATATCACAGAATTTCAAAAAAAGGATAAAGAGTAAGAGATCACTGGTTCATAAATTACGTATTGTCCTTTTAGAAATAGTTGTTCAAGTTACAAAATAGAGCATGCAAAGTAGACATTCAAGCAGTGAGACTGGAAACAGATCTGTTCAAAAGCCAACAAGAACTTAGAAGTATGGTTATCAATCTGATACACTTAAATATTCATGCAGCTATATCTTTTATAACATTTCCTATTTCCCCTCTTTTTTACAATAGCAATTATGCATTTTTTTAAAAATTTTATTTAAAGAGAAAAAAAGCAAAAAAAAGGGAGCAAAAATACAGAATTCTGAAAGAAAACAGAATAAAAGAGAAAAAACACTAAGAAATCACTAGTTGATAAATTACATATTGTCATCTTGGATGTAGTTGTCCAAGTTACAAAATTAAAGGATACATAGTAGACATTCCAACAATGAGACTGCAAACAGTTCTGCTCAAAGATCCAACAAAGATTCAGCAATATGGTCATCTATTTTACACACTCAAACATACATGCAGTTATATCACTTAGAGCCCTTTCTTTTCCTCTCTTTTTTACAATAGCAATTACATATTTTGAGTTTTATTACTCTTATAGTTCTTATCACTTTTTACACTAGAGGCACAATGTCATATTTATAAATATGATTCTTATTTATTTCACTAGTGAGGATAGTCAAATTGTCTCCATTTACCTATGAAGGCCTCAAGATGATCCTTTTTATAGCTGAGTAATATTCCATTGTGTAAAAATACCACTTGATTTTTATCAGCTCTGCAGTTGATGGGCATCTTGGCTGTTTCCAAGATTTAGCTATTACAAATTGAGCTGCTATGAACATGAGTGCACATGTATCACTGAGATATGAACCTGTCAGTTCTTCTGGGAAAATACCCAGGAGGGGAATAGTTAGATTGAATGGAACTTCCAATCCTAGTCTTCCTAGTCTTCTGAGAATTCTCCATATGGAT
>PVLA01011718.1:0-50544 GCA_004027455.1 Hydrochoerus hydrochaeris
AATAACCTCCAACCCAGAATGATGTACCCTGCAAAACTGTCTCTCAAAATTAATGGAGAGACAAGATATTTCCACGACAAAGAGGAACTGGGGGAGTTTGTGACCACCAATCCAACCCTGCAAAGAATACTGAAGGACATTCTAGAGAGAGAGAAGAAAACCACCAGGGTTCCAGGAATAATGGCAGAAAGGCCTCAAACAAAGGGGCAGACAGTGGAATGAAGGAGAAAAGTAAACAAATAACAACAGAAAAATAGCATGGCTGAGATAAAAACAGAGAAGATTAGTTATATCACTGTTGTATCTTGACTGATTTTATTTGAATCTGGTATGCTTGAGAGTGTCAAGTCTGAGAGTAGGGGCAACTACTCTGAAGATGACAGGATTCAATAGGATACCCATTCTGGTTTGATTGTTAACTGCCTTTGAAGTCCTATAATGTCTCCAATGTTTAGATTTTATTAATAGTGTAAAGCAATGCTAAGTTCATATTATATTTGACAATATAGACAATTTTATTGAAAATAACTAGAGACATCATAGTGACTACTGTAGATCACCTAATGTTTGTATTTTTGTATGCTCTTTTCATTTCATGTTTCTCTAGGAATTTGTATTGCTGACTTGTTTTGATTTGTTTCTCCCTCTAATACAGAAAGGCTAGGTATATGTGTAGAGACTTATACATGTGTAGAACTTCTAAGTAGTTTACAAGAATGGATTATAGCTATTGTAATGGGAAAAAAAGGAAAAGAGAATATTCTAAAGGATATAACTGCATGTATGTTTGAGTGTGTGGAATTAATAACCATGTTGCTAAAGTTTTAGTTGGATGGATGAGCAAAACTGACTGCAGTCTCACTGTATGGATGTCCACTTTGTGGACTTTAGTTTTGTAACTTGAACAACAAGAGGAAAGAAAGTATATAATTATCGACTAGTGATTTTTACTGGTTACTATTTTTGTTTTTTGTTTTTGTTTTGTTTTGTTTTTGAGATTTTGTATTGTTTCTACCCTCTTTCCGTTTCAAAATTTTTTCTTTAAATAAAACAATTCAAAAAAAAAAAAAGCAAGAGGAGGAAAAGAAGGTGCTCTACAAGAGATAACTGTATGTATACTTAAGTGTGTAGGATTGATAACCATGTTACTAAGTTTTTGCTGGATTGGTGAACAGAACTGTTTGTAGCCTCACTATTTGAATGTCCACTTTGTATGCTTTAATTTTATAACTGGAACAACTATATCCAAGAAGACAATATGTAATGTATCAAATAGTGATTTCTTACTGTTTATTTTTTTTGAAATTCTGTATTGTTTCTACCCTTTTTTTCTGTTTTGCTTCCCCCCTCTTTAAATAAAATTAAAAAAAAAAAAAGAATAACACTGCTAAGCTTGAGCAAGTAGGGCTAAAGCACTAAAAACTAAATGGCCTGGCAAAAGCACACACTTGAAATGTAGATCAATGTAGGTTTGCATTCTAACTAAATTACTTAGCTGTGTGGCTGGCAAGTCTCTTGGGGTTTGAACCTATTTCTCTGAACTCATTATAATTTTGTGAAGATTAACAGAGACAATGTAAGCAAAACATCAAACAATACTGTAATAGGAGAGTGCCTGTGCAGGTAACAAAAAGAACTATGAATGGGAAATCAAAAGGCAGTGGTATTCTACAGTGTGACCACCCTTACCACCTTCCAAGATCAAGTGTCTGAGGATATGTGTCTTCCAGTAAAAAAGCCAGGTGGGCAGTGTACAGTATACAAGGTACAATTTGTATAAAAGCAGTAAGCTGTTTAAAAAGGCAAAAGAGTAAGCACAAACAAAAACAACCACTAACTTCTAGTAGGGAAAAGTTCCCAACCTCTATTATGTCTTTCATAGCCAAACAGTATCTACAGAATACACACACAAACACTACATTAGATCAAGGAATTTAACCACTGAAGACCTAAATCTATAGTTGTTCATTCCTTTAAAAACATCCACCCTATGGCACTGACGTGAGGCACTGATGATATAAACAAGACTAACACAAGGTCCCTGACCTCATGTAATTCAAAACATAGTAACAGCCATAGAACTAACTATAATACAAATTGTGGGGACCCTATTGAGTGGGGAGCCAGTGGCTTTCACTGAGTCATTCAACAGGTATTACAAGAACCTGCTACATGCCAGGAGCTGCACTATATGATAGAACTATACAAATGATTAAGAACAAAAACTGTACTCTGCAGAGTACAGATGAATTCAGTCTGCCAGAGAAAAAAAGAGCAAACAACTACAGCAGCACTGAGGCATGAGCTGCGATGAGAGGAGGAAACGTCTCAATCCAGACTTGGTTAGACTGATCCTTAAATATTTTTTTTAAAGTTATCATAAACAGAATAGTTCTTACTTCTTTTTAGTTAGTCCATTAGTAGCACAGTATACAGAAAAGCTATTAACTATTTATGTTAATTTTATATCCTGCTATTTTGTGGAATGCATTTATCAGCTCTAATGTTTTAGTAGTCTTTTGAGTCTTCAAAGTATAGAAAATACTCTCTGCAAACAAGGATAATTTAACTTCTTCCTTTTCTGTTTATAACCCTTTTCTTTCTCTTGCCTAACTACTCCAGGTAAAATTTCAAGAACCAAACTGAGTAGGAGTAGTGAGTGGACATTTTGCTTTGTTCCAAGTATTTTTACATTTTTAATTTTCCTGGAAAATCTGAATTATCAAGCAAAATATTTGCTGCAGTAGATACTTTGGTTGACATTAAACTCCTAGGACCACTAGTGAGGGTTCTCAACCTTCTGGATCTTCCAACATTGAACTAACAGGGCACTAGCCAAATTAATGAGGTCAACAAAATTTAAGAACTACTTTAAGAAAATTTGAGTATTTCTAATGAGGTGATGGCTACAAAAAAGAAAACTAATTTTTCAAATTATTTAGGCTTCTATGGAACTTTCTTTCTTCCTCTGTCTGTTCTTTCTATATTTTTCTTCCTCTTTTTTGCAAGCAACATTAACAACTACCAATTTTTCTTTTGAGAAAGGAAAGTATTTTAGAGTACCTGCAAAAAGATTTAAGTTATATTCATGTCAATCTTTCTCATCATAATCTTTCTGACTTCTTTCCAATCAAAATAACTTTGAAAGTATTATAGAAAAAGGTATTTTTAAATTACGTTTCTTGGTATATTTTAGGTATAATGATCACATTCATCATATGGAATGTGTACCTAACCTGCACATACTACATCTCAATTTTTCTTTCCCCTTCCCTTACCCTTTCTTCAACCCCGCTTCCCCTTTTTATTTACAAAAGCTTTGAGAAAAAGGTTTATCTTTTTGAGAATTAAAAGCAAATATTTATGAAACAGCCAGACGTGGTGGCATATGCTTATAATTTGGGATGCTGAAGCAGGAGGACTGCCATGAGTTCAAGGCCAGCCTGAATTACATAGCAAGACCCTGTCTCAAAAAATAAAAACAGAGCATAAACAGAGAGAAGCACCCAGTCCAGCCCCCACATGCACTCTGGCTGCCAAGTGCAAGCCACAAGAACCAGCCAGCCACACCCTGAAGAAGCCTGCTCTGTACCCAATTGCCTCCTGGAGAACCTGGTTAGGAGAAACCCAGGTGCCTAACCCATCCTCATACACTGTGGACAAGTAGCCAATGTGGGAAGCACCTGGGACCCCACAACCACTCCTCTGGAGAAACCCAGGAAAATGTGAAGATAAAGGAGCAACAGTTGACCTCTGGCCTCCAGCCAAACAGAACAAGTCCAGGAGACATGGCCATGGAAGAAGGTGGAAGTTTCACACCTGAAATTTCCAGGATGATGGCAACTAAAGTAACTACTTCATGAGGCTGTAAAAGAAATCAGATCAGAAATAGTATCTCAAGTAATAGTAGAAAAGACAAACATAGTAAAAGGGTTGCTGAGTGTATTCTAAAGAAGATATAGAAAAAAAGACCATAGGAGAATGAGGGAAACCTTGAAAGAACAATATACAGAAGAATTGGAATGCATGAAACTGACTCAAAAGAAATACCCAGGAAATTAAAAACTCCTCTGAAAGCTTGCAAAACTGCTTGAAAGAAACTGAAGATAGACTTTCAGACCTTAAAGACAGGATTATAGCTAGCAATTGTGAAAGGAATGATCTCTTAAAAATAACAAGGAACCAGGAAACAATTCAACAGCTGCAAGATCACACAAAGAAAAATAATTTAAGAATGATAGGTGTCAGCAAAAAAGCAGGCATCTACACAAATGACACAGAGACTATTTACAGAAGTAATAGTAGAGAACTTCCCTAGCATGGGAAAAGGACCTGACAGACATACAGTTAAGTGAGGCATATAGAACTCCAGCAAGCCATAATCAAAATAAATCTACACTCAGACATATAATAATCAAGATTCCAGAAATTCAGCACAAAAACAGAGTAAGGTATGTTAGAGAAAAGAAACATCACATATAAAAGAAAACTCATCAGAATCACAACAGACTTCTCAACGCAAACCATCAAGTTAAGAAGAACCTAGAGTAAAATATTTTAAGTCCTGAAAGAAAACAACTTTCAGCCCACACTGATGTACCCTGAAAAACTACCTCTCAAAATTGATGGAGAAATAAGATACTTCCATGACAAACAAAAACTAAAGGAATTCATTACCACCAAACCAACTCTACAAAGAATACTAAAGGATATTCTAGAGAGAGATAAAAATGACCACGGTCCCAGGAACAGCAACAAAGTGGGATCATCGAGTAGGGAAAACAATTAAATGGAGGGAAAAGACAGGGAGCCAACAGCAGGAAAAAACCAGAGATGAACAATTATTGGCCATAACCATTAATGTAGCCATTAATGTAGATGGCCTCAATTCATCAATAAAAAGAAACAGGCAGAGTGGATCAAGAAACAAGATCCATCAACATGCCTTATACAAGAAACACATTAACTCAAATTTTTGAAAGGCAAATGAGAGAAAACAATGCTCCATGTGACAGGGAACCAGAAAAAAGCAAGGATAGCTTGCCCATCAACCACAGAACAAGAAAGAAAGATATGGCATTCTTATACAATGGAAAGCTACTCAGCTATAAAGAAGGATAATCATAAGGCTCTTATAGGTAAAATGGATGCAACTTGTGATCATGCTCTTGGGTGAAATAGTTTGGATTTACACAGGTGAACATCACATTGCCTCCCTACTATAAAAAACTGAAGGAGTTAGTGGGATCCAAAATGATGGATGTTGTGAAAATGAAAATGGAAGAAACATCTGAAAGGGAAGGTGGTAGCCACTGTTAATTCCCTATTATTTTGTTTTTAAAGTCCTGTATCATTTTCATCATTTTGTTTTGATTGGTCTTATTGCTTTGTTTGGTTTATTTTTTTTTTAAAGAGAAAAAAAGCAAAACAGAAAAAAGGGTAGAAACAATACAGAAATTCAGAGGAAAAAAATAAACAGTAAGAAATAACTAGTTGATAAATTACATGCTGTCTTCTTAAACATATTTGTTCAAGTTACAAAATTAAAGCATACAAAGTGGACATTCAAACAGTGAGGCTGCAAAGAGGCAAAGAGTTCTGTTCAATGATCCAATAAAAACTTAGCAACATGGTTATCAATCCTACACACGAAAAGATAAATGCAGTTATATCCTTTAGAGCACTTTCTTTTCCTTCTTTTGCTTTTTAAGTCAATTATCTGTTCAGTTATATCCTATTTCAGATTGCTCAGTACCTTACTGATCTGTTTTGTTGTTGTTGTTTACTTTTTAATCACCTTACATTATTCTGTTGCTTTGTTTTTGAGTTTCTCCTCATCCATTCCCCATGGATCAGCATTGGTGGAGCTGGGAGTTTTTTGGAGGTATTTTGTTAATTTGTTATCTTTTTATTTTTTTTTGAAGGTAGCAAAATACAGCAGAACCAGACAGATTAGAGCCATCTGAGACAGTGCAGTAAAATTGGCACAGAACCTCACAGCAGGTCATTAGGACAACAGCAATAGGCACAACAGTACATCCCATTCTGTTCACATTAGCTGTTCTTTCAATCAGGTGGAACAAAATGGAAGGAAATACTGAACTTTTATAAACAGAATACTGAATAAAGCAGTACCATTAATCAGAACTGAGCAAAACAGCGATAAAAATATTTGCCTTCAAAGAGATGATAGAAGGAAATCCCCCTTACTTGCCATACTGCATACATTCATCCTCCCAAGAGATACTCAGACCTCTGGCTCCCACTTGCTAATGGGGGCGGGAGTGGGTGGATATGAATGGATGTTTGATTCTTAGCCCGCGCAGCGGCAGGCCCCCAGCCACTGACCAGGGCAGCAAGCTGGCTGCCTGTTCTCCCAGTGCCCCAAGTTCCAACATGGTGCAGAGCTCAGGAAACTTGGATAATTCTCACCCTGGAGGGGGGGGGGCGCTTGTGAGGCTGTTTGGTTTATTATATCTGATAACATGGGTAGCTACTTTGAAGATAACAAGAGGTATTATGGTAGCCATTGTTCATTATCTATTATCTTGTTTTGAAATCACTTTCACTGCTTTGTTTTGATTGGTTTTCTTATTTTACTTGGTTTGATTATAATATGTGTGATGGTATGGACAGCTATTTTGAAGACAACAAGAGGCATTATGGCAACTACTGTTGATTTCTTATTATCCTATTATCTTGTTTTGAAATACCAAAATGCTTTCACTGTTTTGATTGGCTTACTCTTGTTTGGTTTGGTTTTATTCTCTTAAAAATAAAAAAATAAAAATAAAATTATGAAAGAAAAAGGAACAAAAGCAATTTCAATTCAAAGGTATATAATATATAATACTATGATCCTTTTTTCTGTCAAGGAAGAGATCACTGATAAGCTTGGGATTAAAGCACCCTGGCCTACTAGAGGTATTTTTCACTGTAAGACCCTAAGAGTTAATAGGTCAAACTCAAAACCCCAGTCTTTGTCTGGGGAAGCAAATATTTACAACTTCTTACAGCAAGTTATCAGCCAAAATCAGTTTTATCTCACTAGTCATTTGTAAAATGCATTTTAAAAGAATTCCATTCTCTGCAGGGAGTTAACAAACTGGCAAAGATACAATTGTAAAACATGGAAAAATGTGGTGGGAGTTTAGACTGGCACAATCACTATGGAAATCAGTGTGGAAGTTCCACAAAAAGCTAAGATTAGAAGCTCCATTTGACCCAGCTACCCCACATCTGGGCATTTTCCCAGAAGAACTGAAAACACCATACCACAGTGATATATGTGCACCCATGTGTATAGCAGTACAATTTGTAATAGCCAAATCTTGGAAACAACCCAAATGCCCACCAACTGAGGAATGGATAAAAAAAAAATGTAGTACTTTTATACAATGGAGTACTACTCAGTTATAAAGAAGTATCGCATCAAGGCTTTTATAGGTAAATGGATGCAACTTGAGACAATACTTATAAGTGAAATGAATCAAACTGACAGGTATAAATACCATACTGTCTCCCTAGAGTAAGAAACTAAAATAGCAAATAAGATCCAAAATCTACAACAAATATTGTGTAAGGGTAAGAAACTGCTCAAAGTAGAAAAGTAACTGGGGTAGAGGAAAAGATGAAAAAAAGAAAGGAAATGGAAAAAGATATATACTTGCATATATACATAAGATAGCTAAGATGACTATATACTAATTCTATTATTCTAGGAAAAGAACAGTTAATACTCATGATTAGATCAAAATTAGATCAATTTTCCATGTCTGTATCTGGTAATCTAAGCAACTTGAAGTTAACAATATGCAATATTACAATCATTGTTAAAGTCCTATCATCTTATTTCGAAAGCCTGTATTTTTATCGTTTTGGGTTTGTTGTTGTTGCTTGTCTCTTTTGCTTTTTTCTTTCTGTGTTTTTTCTCTTTTAAATGAAAAAAAATAAAGTACAAAGTCAATAATTACAAAATAAATAAACATGGAAAAATATTGTAACAGCAAAGATTGGTAACAAGATATCCTCCTTCTAACATAATCAGGTACATCTTCAGTATTTCCCTCAAACTCAAACTCCTCCTTAAGTTAACAAACTTTAATTCCTGTCTTATGTTAGCAAGTGATCTTCATAATTTTTTTTAATAGGATGTTACTGTGCAGTGCAGGTTGGTTTTGAACTCACTAATGTAGCTCAGGCTGGTCTCAAATTCCTGCCTCAGCCTCCTGCATACTGGTGTGTGCCACCACACCTGTCTATGATTTTAAATATATCTACCCTTGGTCTTACGAAAAATACATGGGCAGAAAACTAACTTTGTAAAGCACCTAGCCAAAGATAATTCAATGTTGGAGTCCCAAGTGTTTACAATAAAATATAAGAAAGTAAGTTGAACTCAT
The DNA here is from genome assembly GCA_004027455.1 of Hydrochoerus hydrochaeris. Taxonomy (NCBI): domain Eukaryota; kingdom Metazoa; phylum Chordata; class Mammalia; order Rodentia; family Hydrochaeridae; genus Hydrochoerus; species Hydrochoerus hydrochaeris. The sequence goes on from PVLA01011718.1 coordinate 8,403, forward strand.
CTTCACTTCCAGATCAAATTTCTTAAATTTAGAGGTATAACACTATGATTAGAAAGTCAGAAATAGCTGGGCATAGTGGCTCACACCTGTAATCCCAGCATTCAGAAGGCTGAGGCAGGAGGATTGTTGAGAGTTCAAAACCAGCCAGAACTACAAAGTGAGCTCAAGGCCTGCCCAAACTGCACAGAGACCCTGTCTCAAAAAGATGGAAAAAAAAAAAAAGTCAGAAATAAATCTCAAAGGTAATGAAAATACAGTAAGTACAAAAGGTTACCAGAGAAAGCTATTTTACAGAAATAAAGTCTCCCAAAGAACACAAAAAAAACAAACTAGGACAATCAAAATATGGACTTGGGAAAAAAAAAAAAAAGGAAATTTCTAAAAGATAATCAAGGTTGAACAAAATAAATAGTCTCCAAAAATTAGTTTCCAAAATAGTTTCCAAAATAAATAGTTTCCAAAAATTAAAAAGAGCTATCTTCATGCAAATATAGTCAGGTAGCAGTCAGTGTCGCTTCTCCAAATGTTTCTTTCTTTCCTATCTTAAGACAACCAAATTCACTTGCAGAACAGTGAAGTGCACGTAAGGAAAGAGCATGGGTTCCGGTCCCAGAATGCCTGGGCCTCCTGGCTTTGCCACTTTGCTGCCACTGAGCCTCTATTTCCTCTTCTGGAAAATGAAGACAATAATACCCATCTCACGGGGTTGATATAAGGCTAAAATAAGTTACGCAAAGTGTTTATATAAACAAGGTCTGGTGCAAAGTAGTATTGTGACATGCTAGCTTAAGCTCAGCTTCCATTCTGAAGACCTTACATTATCACACATCCAACATTTGCCTATACGTCCAGTGCAAAAAAGTGACCAAAGTAGTTGAATTTTTAGTCATATTGTTACTTACTATTGGTAAGCTCTCTCCAATTGATCTGCCTCCCATGCAGAGCTTCCATGGGTCTGCAACAGCAGCCCAAGCTCCCAATGGTTGTTCACACCAATCTTTCCAATGCAAACCCTCACTGCCACCCCTGAAAAAACTTAATATTGATATAGCTCCTGACCTCTAGCCAACATCTCAGTGATTCCACTCCTCCACTGCTTCTAACTGAATCAGTATAAGTTCCTTTCTTTAAGAACCTTCTCAATGATTCTGCTTTGAATTCCTATTTGAATACTGCTCTTGTAGGACTCACCTGGAACTTATGAAAATCTGTGATTAGGTCTGTGTGTGGCTTCACATCTCCTAAAACTATAAATGTTTTTGAGACACAGATTAACTATTTCTCAATGACATGTCAATAGTGGGAACTCAATTAAAATTCTCTTCATCATGAAGAATTTAAATAATCTTACCTGAACTGTTACAACTGCTGCTCCTTGGCATTTCTTACCCCCACTGCCTCTACACTCCAAATGTAGTGTGGTCTGCTCTTCTCGGTTAACATACTTTTTGGGTATTATGTCCAACAGCTCACTATCCAAGGCAACCTGCTGACATTCCCAAAGAGCTGCAGTTCTGGAAAATATCCCAGAAAGTAGATTAAAGCTTCAAGAAAGGTTACATGAAAAGTAATAGGGTTCCAGTTACCCCCATCCAGCTTTAGAGCATAGTATATCATCACACCAACAAGAGACCAAAGGTACACAGATGTGCCAAGATTTAGCCAAATCCTGTCTCCTGAAAGACAGGATAACCCAGGAGTTAAGAAATAAAGAAAAAGCCTTAGGAAAAAGTGGCACAATTTTTTAACAAAGTTTCACTTAGAACCTGTGTTATATCAACAGGACTTTTTAATGGACCCTGAAATATATAACAAGTGAGAATTCTGGACTAATTTAATTATCCTAAAAAAGTGTGTTACATGTCAGTTACTTTTTAGATATCAACACTTCAAACTGGAATTGTCAAGACGACTAAATGTGAATGGCACAGCACATATACAAGGTCCTGGATTCAATCCTTAGCACTACCAAGCAGAAGAAAAAGAAAAGGTTAAATGTGTGTATGAGATATTAATACTGTTTTAATTGTATTTTTGTTATGTTAATAGCAAATGCTCTTCTGTGCAGATAACATACACCTAATAAATGCCTGGACCAAACACAGCCAAGGAAATAAACTGTCAATAAAACATCATTTATGGGCTGGGGAGTTGGATCATTGCATGCACAAGGCCCTGAGTTCAACTCCCAGCACAAACACAAAAAAACCCATGATTTACAAGGGATTTGTAAAGTTCAGGCAGAACACTCGCCCAGCATATGTGAGGCCCTGGGTTCAATCCCAGTAACACATATACATACCTATATACATACATAAATAAGTGGCTCATTTATGTTAATAAAACAGATATCTCCACATATACTCCTCACAAGACTACAAGCTAGAATCAAATCCTTAAACAGTTGATTATTCTGTATCTACCATGTAAACTAAAAACACTAAATGTTCCACATTTTGACCAAATATCTATGTTAATTTTTAAAAGAATATGGTTAAGAGAGCAAAGCAGCCAGGTATGTTGTTCACACCTGTAATCCCAGCACTCTGGGAGGCTGAGGAAGAATTTCTAATCACAAATTGGAAACACGGCCTGGGCAACTTAGTGAGACTCTGCCTCAAAATAAAAATAAAAAGGGCTAGGAGCTATAGTTCAGTGCAAAGGTCCTGGGTTCAACCTCCAGTACTGGAAGAAAAGAGAAAACAAACAAACAAAAAAAACTGGAATGGGGGAAAGAAAGTACAAGTTAGTACAAAAAAAAAAAATCTCATTTCACCCCCATCCAACAACACCTTTCCAGTACCAGAAGCTCTCCTCAAAAAGAATAAGGAAGTCTCAGCCACTGGATTTCACTGCTGACATCCAGAAATGCCCCCAAAAGCAACATGTAAAACTGGCAGCCCATGACAGTGCCACTAATTTCCATGTGAGATTAAAAGACTTGTCACAAGGCTGTTCATCAAGTGAATCACCTGTGGCAATCTGGCCAAATTAACCTTAATTAAGAATGCTGATGAGGAAGCCAATCAGACACTAAATCATCCAGGCTACCAAAAAAGCACAAAGCACAATTTCTGAGGTCTCACACTCTTACCGGGCCTGCTGCTGCAGGACATTCAGGTCTGTGCACACCAGCTGGGTGGTGTCTCTCTGACTCAGGAGCACCTCTGAGGAAATCACCGGCACAGGAGGCCTCATGGGGTTCAGAACAAGGGGAGGACAGGGAACTTCATGCTTTCGCAGGTTACTTAAAACTCTTTCTTTAGCTGAAAAAAATTAAGTCATACTTATTCAGTAATAAGTACTAACAGATAATAACAAATACAAACCCTTGATACATTAATTTCACAAAGAATGCTGGAGATCCCCAGAATAGTTTCTTAAACCACAGAAGCCTAAATGAATTAAAAATCACTAATTTTGATTCTTACGAGTTTTCAGGGAATACTTACATACAGGCTTTGCAATATTCTACTACAAGCTCAGGAGTACATAGCACAATTCTAGTTGCTAAGCAGCAAAAGTTCATGACCATGCAAATCTATACTAGATCACAGGGTCTCAGAATGATTCATCAAATTTAAATGTTTCATATTTCTGTACCTTCTACAGAACTATATACATACTAGGTGTCATCTCTTCTGTCTTTACACACTACGTGCATATCAACAGCAGGTGGAAATTGAAGAACATGAAGAAAAATGCTTCTGCATGCCTAATTCTTCTCAATAGTAAGACAAGAGAGGAAGGAAACAGTCAAGGAAACTTTAAGTCAGTAAGTCAAGTAAACAAGGGACTAATATGAATTTCCGATTTCATTCCAGATGTAACATTCAATTTTCTATTCTTGAGAAAAATCAAAGAAAATTTAATACCCATGACTTTGCTTGGCATAATAAGATTTGTACTACCTGTACCCCAAACAGATGGAAGTAAACATTCCAAAAAGGTCAAGTTCAAGCATTGTCTCTTATAGTGAGTGTTTTTCCTCTAGAATCACCACTCTGCACAGATGTGGCAAAACTGGACATTCATCACTGGATAAGACTTGTGACTATATTAAAATTTCTTTCAAGCAACAATGTAAGTCATGACTTTAAAGGAAAACTGGGGACTCTTTCAAACCCAGTATCTTACCATGAAAGAAAATATTTTAAATACAAAATAAAAGAGAAAAAAAGTTTGTATTTAACTGTAATCACCACTCCAAACCACAAATGACTAAGTTCTTTTTTAAGAAAAAGAACTTCCACCACTTGGAGGCAGGAGGATTGTTGCAAGTTCAAGACCAGTCTGGGTTACAAAGTGAGCTCAAGGCCACCCTGAACTGCAAAAGTGAGATCCAGTCTGAGAGAGAGAGAGAGAGAGAGAAAGAGAGAGACAGAGACAGAGAGAGACAGAGACAGAAAGAGAGAGACAGAGTGGCAGAGAGACAGAGACAGAGAAAGACAGAGAGAGACAGAGAGAGAGAAGAAAAAGAACTTGATGTCACAAGTGTGGTCAAATTTTTCTATAATCACAACCACAAGCCCAATAATTTGACACAATTATCACCTTAACCTGTTCTTGAGAAAAACTGAAACTTATTTAGAAATCTAGGCTCTGATTTCATTTGGGATTGCAACCTGTATTGATGGCCAGACACAATAGATGGGATACTCAGTGATGAATGGCAAGATCTCTGGTGCCACGTTCTAGCACTATGGCTTGTATGGGCCAAGTGCCTAATTGCCTAATACACTGGGTTCCTTCTTCTTGATGGTGAAGGGATGACCTTGCCAGGTTAATGAATTAAATTACAGTACTAGGACAGTGACCAGAACATACTAAGGGCTTCATAAACTACTAGCTTATCTCCAAGAGAAAAAAAATCTTTTGGAACAGTACAATGTGAAAGCACTATAGACACAATGGCATGAACAGAAAGCATTAACAGTTCCAGATCTAGCCACACGGCCCTCCTCACTTAAACTTTCAGAAGTAGAAAATGACATTCTATATAGTTAGGTCAAGGGCAGTTTTTATACTTAAGACTATATTTCTTCCTATATTACTTTTTTAAAAAGTATATGAGCACATAAAGCTATTATAATTAGAAAATTTATTATAATTAGAAAATTATTTCAGGAAAAATAAAAAAGAGGGATGCCTAAGAAAAACAACTGGAGCCTCAGAAAACACTTCAGCACTTTCATTCTGCACATGAATGAACTCAAGCCCAAACTGAGTCTTCTTTTTCTGTCTTCACACAACCAACAGGCTGGTTGAGGCAGAACTAGAATAAGAAAGTATAGATGCTTTTCTTAGAACCAACTTTGGTGCTGTTACACTATTTATTGTAGTACTGTGGGCAACAATTGTAAAAACAATTTTATTACATGTCCTATATATGCAAAATATACTCAGTAAATTAGTTTGGCATAGTGGTGTGCATCCATAACCCCAGAACGCTGGGAGGCTGAGACAGAAAGATCATAAATTCAAATCCAGTCTAGGCAACTTGGCAAGGCCCTGTCTCAGAATAAACCATTTTTAAAAGGGTTGGGGATGTAGCTAAGTATAAAGGTTCAATCCCCTATAGCACCAAATAACATTTTCTATCACTTTTTGTTGTGAAGCATTTCAGCAACTTTGTAGGTTAGTCTCATGGTCTGCTACAGTGAACTAATTGATAATGTATAATACTGCCTTTCTAGAAACACACACTAAGAAACAAGCAACTTGGAAACTTCAGGAATATGATCTAATTATATGGTAAGGATTCCAGAAAGAGTGAAAAAAAGTTTGTAAAAGAAAAACACTGACTTCTGAATGTTAAAAATGCACACCTAAAATAATTAACATTTAAAGTTGCACTTAATACAGAGTTTTATAAGGAAACTGAAATGCCTTTTGAAAGCATTATGAAAGAATGAACTATGAATATTCCAGCCTCCTTTTCAGATATGATCAGCCCTATGTCTCTCTTTGGGGCAATTAATTGAAAAGTCTAAGAGCAGCTTCTTCAAAGAGTTCTTTTAGGGAAACAGTCCCTTCTGCTGACTGGAATGTGAATGTGAGGGACCAACTTACACTTAGGCAGCCACCTTGAACTTAGAGCAGATGTTACTTTTAGACCAGGGCAGCAAAACAGTAGGATCAGAAGTCCTTAAAGTCCTGCAGGGGTCATAAAGCTACCCTTCTGCTCTGAACTGCCTGTCTCATGTCTTTTATGTGAGAGAAAGTTAATCTTTGTCTTGTTTAAGCCAATACAGTTTTGGATACTCAGAGCCTAACCAACCCTAAGTGGCAGCCAAGTTAACAAAGAACTTCTGAAAAGCAATTCTCACTGTAAGGATAAAGTGCAAGTCTTAACTTCAATGGCTCTGATTGATTGAATGATTGATTCATTGATTCATTCATTCAAAGGGACTAATGTTCACATGACTCACCCAACCATGGATCAGTGAAGTCCAGCTGTGTTAACAAGCTGCAGGGTGTGGCATGAGACTCAAGCTTGACCTGTGTCCAAAGACCAACAGTCTCCTGGAACTCATAATATATGCGCTCCATGTTCAAGTACTCCATCCACAGATCCTATAATGGAATCATAGTACTTGAACTGACAGATAAATCATACATTCACTTAGACTGCTATATATGCAACTATAAAGTAAACCAGTAAGTTTCACTATGAGGTGATCCACTCCAAGTTCTCCCACATGAGGATGGTTATATTTGAAATGGCCACTAACAATGTTAGTAGTTGTAAAAATTTTTGATTATGTACAATGATTAAAAAATACTTTTAACAGCCTCATACATGTATATTTATAAACTGTATATGTATACTATTGAGCTAATAAGTTATGTGTCTATATGACATAGGCAAAAAAATAGAATACTTTGAAGGCAAAGATTGAAAAATATAATAAAATAAATAAATAAATACATTGGAGGTAATCAAATCCAGATTAGATCAAGCTTCTAAAGCTAGGTACCAACTGACAGAAAATACAGGGGATAGAAAAAACATGTTAAGTTATACCACAAAGATACAATCAGCAAAACCTAGATGCCAGAGAAACTTGGGACAAACCACCCACTTTTTTTAAAGGGGGAAAAAAAGGAATACAGCAAAGGCCTACAGATTAAATAGGTAAGACCCAATAATCAATGACAAAATGTGGTTCCTGTTTCAAACTGTAAAAATACGTAAAAACAAAACTTTTATGACATTTATGAAACAACTAGAAATTTGAACAGATGATATATTTGATACTAAAAACTACTGTTAATATTTTTAACCTTATCTTTTAAAACTTTATATATTAAATAAGCTCTAGATTCAGATCCAAGATAATATGGTAGAGGGAGTGAGTACATGCGCTGCAATGAAATGAGTCACATGGTACCCAAGCAGAAAGAGAAGGACATGCCCATTATATTTATTTTTCCATTTGATGGAATTTATTCACAGTAAAAGATATAGTACATAGTAAATAAAATAATCCTTTACTCATAATAAAAAATATAGTAAATAGAAAATAAAATAAGAACAGAAACAATCTAATATTGTCTTCTCATGCTCCAGAAAATCTGTCATGCACAGAATGAACTGTATTTCACTTTAGATCATACATACTGGAATAGAGGGTTACCTTTAAACAATAAAAACTATCAAATAGCATCACATATTAATAACTACTTCAATGAGTAATAGCAAGTGATTGAATGTGGACTATGGTTTTATGGGCCATGATTTTCCTTTACTTGAATGTTAAGTGTTTTATAGGCCCAATGACCTTCTCAACCTAAAAACATCCTGTTTCTCTATTAGGTACTGCTATGAAGTCTTATTTTGAAACCAACCTTCAGACAAGGCTTTCCAGACTCAAAAGACCAACTTCAGAGCAATGCTGCTTACAGTCCTGAAACTTACCTACACCACACTGTTACAGACCCTACTACTGTGAAGACACCAGATCTTTAAACCAAATTGCTATGTCACCCTCTCTGCTTCTATGCTGAACAGCTGTGGACAAAGACTACTGATTAAAACAAACACTTAAAGATGGGTAAGCAAAAGACAAAACAATCCAGTCTTGAGTTACAGATCAAAAAAGAAGTTTTACATCAAATGGCAAGCCAAACAAAAAAGAAAAAAGTAATTAATTTTGTAGATGCTGAAGAGTCAGGATAAATCTCAGAGAACTAAGAACACTATGGTTTATTTGCTTGGTTTGTTTTTGAGATTAAGTTTTGCTCAGTGCACAGATCAGGCTCAAACTTGCAATTCTCCTGCCTCAGTCTCCCAGAGTGCTGGGATGAAGGGCATCTGCCACCATGGCTGGCTGCACTTGTTAATCTCACTGATCAAATACTATGCACAAAGGCTTGAATAAGAATTTAGGGTGCATAATACAAAGAAGACATAAGCATGACTTGCTTTTCCAATGCAACTAGACATGCTTTCCTAGCCTTATTTCTCAGTGTCTTAAATGTTATTTCTCAGGCTCCCAGTTTTAGCCCTCTTCTGAATCTCAACATTCTGTTACCAGTAAATCCACATTTTCCACCCAGCCTCATTCCTGAATTCTACATTTGTATCTCCCTTCCAGGCCAACTTCTTGAGAGCTCTCTGAAGCCTGCAGGTACTTCCTCTCCCAGCAAACAGCACTCACTGCTTGAATCAGAAATATAGGAATCCATGCATATCTGACCAGTCACAAAATCCTACAGATTATTCTTCAAAATATTTTAATTTACCCATTTAATCACTATGGCTTTTTCAGTAGCTCACCAAACAGACTTCAGAATAAACCCAAATTCTTCAAAAGCTATGTGGTACTTAGTGACTTTATCCCATTCACATCTCTGGTTCCATCAGCCTCTCTCAACTGCTATGCCTCACACCATTCTGAACATGCTATGTCTTTGCACATGTTAGTTTTTCTACCAGTTAACACCTTCTCTGTGTCTTCCCATCACAGGCCTTTCCTTTCATCCTGGCTAACTCTCATCTGTCCTTCAGGACTCAGCTCACAGTTCACCACTCTAGTACATCTAAATCACGGGCTGCTCCTCTATGTTCACCCAGCACCTAGAGCATTCCACTCCCAGTCTTGACCACAATATGTGACAATGTATGGTACTCCACTAAACAATAAGCTTCTTTGAGGGCACTGTATCAGATTCTGGCACTAGGCATCTGTCACTTAGAAGGCACTCAACAAATACTCATGAAAGAAAGGGAAGGGAGAAAAAAGGGAGCAAAGAAAACAGAAGTCAAAGACCCCTACACTACAGATGAAATACTATGTACTGTGTAAAAGTAGGCAAGATTAAGGAATCAAACAAGTGACTTGTCAAATCTCTGAGGTTCTTAATCTCTATCTTGGTGTTAGGGGCAATGCCCAATAGAGTTAAGCCCCCAGGAAAAGCATCCAAGAGATATATACACTCCCCCAACCCAGCCCCGTTCCCTGCTTACAGGAAACTAAGATTAGAAGTCTGGATCTGAAGAAGGATCACAGACATCTTGGGATGCCAGGGAGAAAACAGCTTAGGACACTCAAAGAATAGAATCAAGTGACTCCAGAAGAGGAACCTGAATTCAGATGCTGACAAGGAAGCCTCTTCAAAAACAATAAAGATGAGCACCTCTGTGCAACTGACCTCCTGCATAATACATGATTCTTACAATCCTTTCATGGTTTCTATGGTAGAAATTATTGCTTAAAAGTGTTCAGCTGCTCTCAATTAAAATAAGAAATGATACAGTCAGGGAAAGGCTATGTTTTTTGGAGTAGTAGAAAGCCTTACAAGGGTTTTAGGCTTTCATGTCAGGGTACACTGGGGCTGGAGATTCAAAAGGAAACATCCCCCCAATACAATAATTTCTATATCCACAAAACCCACAGAAACAATGTCCAAAACAATAAACTGTTTTACCATTACATTATGACTATGATCAGTTCAAATTACATTCAGAAGTGCTAAAAGTAAGATACTGCCATAGTTTCACCTGTTGATTCTGCATCACTTTTGCTAGCCTGTGAATATCATAATGCTTTGGTAGAGAAGGGATATAGGTATCTCCTTTTTGAAAATTTTCATCTTCTAGCCATAATATGTATACATTGAAGAGCCTAAAAGACAAAAACGGTTAAAATATAAAAAGATATACAGGCAAATTAAGTTTCTTATCCTGGTAGGAAGAGTAATACCACTGTGTAAGAGTAAAGAAAGCTTAAAATCCAGAAAATTTAACAACCATCACCCCTCCCAAAAAGACTCACAGCAGAAGAGACTTGTTATGAATTCAATGAAACAATTGGTAAAACAAAAGGTGTTTAAAGGGAGCTCCATTATTGGGTTAAATATAATACAGAGAAAAAATAATTAAAGGAGGTTATACCACAATCCTACAATCTGAATTTGAAGCTTTGCTTTCCAGAAAATTTGGCCACAGTGAATCTTGTTCTTGGGAAATATTAAAAATCACTTTAAACTTCTGTATTGGGAGAACTTGCCAGCTTTAAGGTCAATAGCCATCTCCCACTTTAAGGAATCATAAATAAAACTCCTTGCAGTTGTGCATTTTGTTTCCATTAAAAAGGAATAAAACATAAAGTTGGTACTCTCCTCACCATGAAAAAAAAAAAAGAAAAAAGAAAACAAAGCTAAGCTTACCAAAAATTCTCCATTTTCCAATAAAAACTTTCTTAAAAAATACAATGATGTCTCCTTTCTTTTTGTGTTATTTTTACCAGGAATACAGTCCATTTACCTAAGATCATTGGTATTCTAAGCCATTGCTTGCACAAAAAAATGACTGGGTGGGAGACCAGAAGGTGGCAAGGCATAACTTCACTCAATAAAGTGGAAAATTACCTTCTTACCTCCAGAACAGTGTATTTAGGAAGAGAGACATGGACAGGCAGGAAGAGGCTGGTATGTACACAGTTTTCTGTCCTATTCCTGACTCAGTGAGGCAGATGGCCACTTTCTGAACATACCTCAGAAGGGATTTAAGGAAGAGGGACTATCAAAGATTTTCTCTACTGATCTAAAATGTTCAAAGAGAAAGCTTTTCATTGCTAAAATCTTATTTAAAAAATACATCTTCCTAGCTGGGCATGGTGGTGCATGCCTGTAATCCCAGCTCTCAGGAGGCAGAGGTAGGAGGATCACTGCGAGCTCAAGGCCAGCCTGGGCTACAAAGTGAGTTCAAGACCAGCCTGAATTGCATAGTGAGACCCTACCTCAAAAAACCAAAAAAGTAGCAGCACTATAACACAGTGGTGGGGCACATGCCTAGCATGCTTGAGGTCCTGAGTTCAAGCCCCAGCACCAAAAAGAAGGGGGGAAAAAATAGACGACACTGTTGTCCCTGCAAGCACCACAGCATCTGCCTGGAAAGTACAAGGTCCCGAGTTCGAATAGAACAGATGACAAAAAACCAAAAAATTTTAAAAATGTTTTCCTTCGACCATGCAGGTAAGGAGAGGTATCATTTTGGTAGTTGAGTGTGGGCCCAAAGACCCTGTGGTCAAACAAGCCTGAGGCTTCAGTACTATACAACATGCTGTGTTTCTTCATCAAGCTATCATCAGGGCTCATGACTAACAATCATTCTTCTTAAATCCTATTTATGACCAATTTTTTATTTATATTAAACTTACAAATGAAAAATGAAGGAATAATGTGTAAAGAACCCACATTTACTTCAGAATTCTCAACCTTTTGGGGCACAGTATACAAATACTATGACTTGATAAGCAGTTTGGGGAGATCCCTGTATCCCATGGGAGCAGGGAGATTTGAACCACTGTTAAAGAGCCATTCCTTAGAAATTTGTTTCTTTTGCAGAGCTGTTCTAGTAGGCTCTGACAGCTGTTTGCCTGCTAAGAACAATTTGTCCAGGTTTATTTCTATTTTTACATACAGAAACAGAAGCAGCTACCACTAGCCCTCTGATTATAATTCAGACAACCACTGGACAGATGTTCAACCAAATAAATGGGTGACACATTCTCAAGGAACATAAATGAGAAGCACTTCCAGAAGCAAATCTGTATCAAAGCCACCATCCATTCTCAAGGTAACAAGGGAATGAGAATAACACTGAAATTCTATCACAATTACAGACTCTAGCATACTACTGGTGCTGCTGACAACAGAAATGACAAGCAACCAGCTCACCTCACGAGCTGTGTGTGCAGCTCTGGTGAAGTCAGGAAACCAGAGGTGCAAGCCTGGCTCTCTGGCAGCCCTTCGCTGCCCTCTGCTGGAACACGGAGAGCCTTGCTTGCAGCGTGGTGGAAGTCAGCCACCTCAGTCAGGCGCCTCTTCAGGTCTTTCAACAAATTGATGTGAGCAGCACTCTGAAAAAACCTTCTTCCAATACAACCATCTATGGGCAACCTTAAAAAATATAAACACAGATCTATAACCTTTCAACATACGTTCCATGTGACAAAACAGTCAATTAACAAGATAAGTTACAATACGTGGGTACTTATACCATTGAGTTAGCATCTAATACTTCTACCTTTATTTTGAGGATATAACAAGATAGTCTACACTATGACTACCTCCTCATCCATTTTTGTTTCACTGTCTATGATTTCAATTACCCTCAAACTACTGTGGTCCAAAAATACTACATGAAAAATCCCAGACATAAATAACAAGTAAGTTTTAAATAACTTGTGTCACCATATATTGTCATAATTATTGTTCTACTGTACTATTACTTATTATTGTTAATCTCTTATTATGACTAACTGACTTTTTTGCAGTGCTGGGGATTGAACTCAGGGCTTCATGCATGCCAGGCAAATGCTCTACCACTGTACTATAAGCTCAGCAATGCCTAGTGTAAAAATTAGGATTTATCATAGGTATGTACTTACAGGGAAAAACACAGTGTATGTAGGGTTAGTGCTATCCATGGCCTTAGGCGCCCACTGCAGATCCTAGGACCTCCTTTATCCAGTGGAACTGATAAGCACGACACAAGGCGTGGCCTTGCTCATATCTGCATTATTCACCACAAGGTCCCGTCATATAAGCCCCATGACAATCACACATGCAGCCTCAGTTTGAGGCAATTTCTTTCCCTTTGCACCTCTAGAGATTCTTATGATAAAATGTGCCCAGTTCTAGAGTACTGTCCTCTCTGTTTTGGAGAGAAGATGGTAAAGAAAAATTGCTACATGATACCCCAACTCAAAAGAAATTTAGTCCAATAAATGTTAGAGGAGGAGGCAGATTCCTTGTTAGACGTCACCAAAGAATAACAGTGAGTCACATTCCACAATGTAAGAACACACAGACTCAGCAGTGGGCTCATAGGAACATGCATCATACCCATACTGTGGTCCTGGGCGGTGAAGATACAGGAGGAAGAACTTCTGCCAAATGAGTGGCAGGAGTGGGTGATCTGAAGGCGTGACCAGAGCCTGGTGGGCCCAGCGGTAAATCAGCAGTCTCTGCAGGGATGGGACAATGGGGAGCTTCAGCTGGGCCTGGGCTTTCTGCAAGACAGAAGAGGTTTTAGCAACCACAAAATACACATAAGTGCAATTTGCTCCATATGAACTGAGTGAAATGCTAAACATTTTATTTTCAACTTAGTAAGAAAAAAATGTCACATAAAAATCATCTCTAAAAAAAATCATTTCTCTAACCCATTAACACTTCAACCTCCGTGGCAGCAAGCCATGTGGCATAGCTTTTGGCTGTCAAGGCATGTCACAAGGCCCAGAAACAAAATGGCTCTTAAGAGGCATCTAATCTAACCTTTATCCCTTTCTGAGATTTCCTTGCATATAAAAAGTTACACAAGGTAAGAGAATGATACAAAAAAAACAACCTGACACCCAACTTTACCAATTTTTGGAAATTGAGATTTTATCTTTTAGGGTTTTTTGTTTTTGGGCGCACAGGGACTCGCTCTATAGTTCAAGCCAGCCTTGAAATCTTTGTGTAGTCCAGACTGGACTTGAACTCAGATTCTCCTGCTTCAGCCTCCCAAGTGCTGGGATTACAGGTGTGCACCACCAAAACCAGCTTGGAAATTTAGATTTTAAAAGGACCTCCAGGGGCTGGGGATATAGCTCATTGGCATTAGCACTTGCCTAGCAAGCATGAGGTCATGAGTTCCATACCCAGTACCAAAAAAACAAAAACAAAACAAATGACCTCCAAAAATGATGAAATCCTTAAGAGGCTCTGAAATTCAAAAGCTAAGTCTATACTATGGCATCTAAAACAGAAGCTCTTTAGATCAAAAGCCTCATTCCAGTATTCTTCACAAACCAATGAGCCTAACAATCAAGAAATTTCTAAAAAGAAACTCCTGATTACAATCCAGACAAGAGATTCAGGATTGCAAAAGTTGGAGGTCATGAGTCTGATTTGTAATAAAAGTTTTTCAAGGGATTCTGATGCACTTGAGCCATAATGACAATTGTTTCAAAACAATAGTGATCCTTTCAGTTGAGCAATGAATATTAATAGATTATGACTCCAGTTATTAAAAGAACTTTCGGGTGCTCACTTCAGCAACACATCTACTAAAACAACCTTGGGAAGTCAAGGATAAGCTTCAATTACATGAGTATTTTGAGTCTTTGTTTAGTGGTTGTACTTCTGAAACACACATAACAAAAGAAAACAGTTCACATGCTAAGTGAATCGCTCAGCATTGAAGTCTAAGCCATCTTCTTCCACTTGAATGCAGAACTACTATTTGCACCTTCAGAGCTTGGTCAGGAGTAAAAGCAGAGTTCATCACCAGTTCCCCTTCAACAACTCTTCGGAGCTGGGAGTCTTCTTCAAAGATGGATTCCATGTTCAGCACAGTCCAAGCAAACCAGACCTACAATGGCACCAGCAAAAGGGAGAAAAATGAAGCACTGACTCCAACTGATACAATATATCCTGACCATTCACAAGTTAAAGTCTTTTCTAGAGCTTGGGGTGGAGCTCAGTGGTACACCTTAAAAGAAAACTCCTACCTAGCATGCATGTAGCCCTGGGTCTGATTCAGAGCACCACACATGCGCACACACAAAACTCTTTTTTTCTATGACTGATCTCAGTCATCATGTGGTTTCTAAAATTAATACATTAATACCTATCCCCAACCTCATTTCTATCACATTTTAAATTAGACAAAATAAATAACTGGAAAATGTTAAATTATTTTGAGAATGCTACTTTAGTACAAGAAGGATATTCACTCATTCAGCAATATTTCCTGGGAAAGCTCTGTATATATGAGTTACAGGAAAGAGGCCAGACGTAGGCTATAACCTTAAGAAGTTTTTCATCTATTAAAGAATGAAAGGTAAGGAACCAAAAATGTGAAGGAAACCATGTTGAAAAGCTGAACTGGGGCACAAAGCTGTATCAGATAGGCTATATCAGATAAGGAAGAAATCAGCAGGAAAGATTCCTCTCAGAAAACCAGGAGGCAGAGGCACAGAAGAAGAGAAGCTAAAATGAGTCTAGGTGAAGTCCGGGAGCTGGTGTTAACTCAATCACAAGAAGGTACAAGAAAGAGCATGAAGTAAGTCTAATAAATGGGACATACTACTAATTTACGTGATGAAACAGAGAAATAATTTTACGCATACAGGCTGAGAGTTAGTAACGATGAAAATAATCTCTCTGCTGAAAAAGATGGTGATGAAAATAATCTCACTGCTGAAAAAGATGGTAACAGTAGCAGCCAATACTTAGCACTAATGATGTGGTAAGAACTGTTCTAAATATTTTTCATATAGGTGTAATCATATTCCCAGTTGACCATGATATAAGCAAGCTGCCAAAGGCACAGAACTAACAAACAGCAGAATCAAAATTAAAATCCAGATCATTTGGCTCCAGAGCTCACTCTTAACCTAAGTCAGAACTCTGACCTAACCTTAGTTAACTCCTCTATCTAACAAAACAGTGACAGCATCTCAACAGAAAAGTGATTATGCCAATAAAGTTAAAAAGTACATTTATTCTATTTGAATATTTTTTTCCTATTTCCCAGTATCTGTTATACATTTTAGCCCTCATTTACCCTTTCAGTTTCTACCACTAGAGAAACAATGTGATATTTAAACATGTGTGTCCAATTTATTTCATTTAACAGCATGGGGGAGGGGGGAAGAAAAAAGGGAAAAGAAAAAGAATGGAAGGAAGAAAACGGAAACAAAGCTTTTACAAATAAGAAAGGGAAAAGAAACTGAGGCAAAGAGGGATTCAGGGGAAAAAAGAATCAAGCAATATGATGTATAGGTACAAACTTCCTCTAATGAATGGGATCATTATGTATATTTAAAATAAAATTAATTTTTTAAAAAGTACATTTATGTGTACAAAGTGCTAAGTAAAGGTTATTGTTGGTTAGTAGTAATTTATTAGTAAGGATAACAATATTAAAGGTCACAAGCATCACAAATGGTCCTCTCAGTAGACTCTGTACCTGAGTGGGTGTGGCCAGACCCTCTACAAAGGAAGGAGTGATATTGCCTGCCAGGATCCAGCTCACCAGAGAAGACAGCAGACTCCGGTCACAGTGATAACCCAAAGCATTCTACACCAGGAACAGAGAGGAAGCTTTTTTAAACAAACAAACAAAAACAAAAACAAAAAAACCCTTATCATTAACTCTCTTAAGAGTATTTGCAATTGTCTCATGCCCATGAAAGATTCTGTTATAACACAGATTTGCAGAAAGAATCCAGCAGCACCACACTCTCAGCAGTGCACCACAAATAAATGTAATAAGCAGAACCTTTCCTGGGTGTCTTCTCCATTGACTTCCCTAGGAGCTGTGCTAGTAGACTGACTACTGAGATAAAATACCATTAAAGCAAACCTTAAGATAAACAGTGGCCACTGAGTAATACCAAGAACTGTGCGTTTAGGAAAACCGTTTAGAAAGTTACTAACTAGTCAATGACTGAAACATAAATTCTCTAACAGGTTACCTTATGTTGCTGGTAGAGTAATTTCTGCACACAGTCTTCCTGCATTAGCTGAAAAGCTGTTTTACACAAGTGATCCATGAGGAAGAGGATGGGTTGTTCTCGGTACCAAAGATGCTGGCTTATGAGAGCCTGAACCCAGAACTCCAGCACAGCAACAGGACCCACTTCATTGGGCTGAGTGCTTACAGATATGTGCGCCTGTGGAAAAGCAGCTTAGCTAATAAGAAAAGTAATAACCACCCTCCCACTGTTACAAACACAACTAAATACCATCTATCTCCACTACAGCCCAAATATGTTGGCCTTCTGGGCCAAAAACACTGTACCAAGTGATTCAAAATGACATAATAAACGTGCTAACACCAAATGTCTTTGGCTGGGAAGATGGGCAAAAGTATATTCAGGGGCTTACAAAGGTCCTAACCTGTATCATGCTGTTAAGAAGCTTCACATTGTCCCCATGACTGGCTCCTGTCAGGTGCTGTGCCACTTTGTGGGTGACCTGCTGTGTGACACCCTGAGGTACACCACTGTCCAAGTGAAGGAACAGGAGAAGGTGTGACAAAAACCTGCCAAGCACACAAGATCACACACTTAACCTTTCCATCAGGAGTCAGCAGAATTGTCAGTAGTTAATTTCTTATGAGGAAACAGAAAAATGTTAATTGGTTGCATTTTTGGACCCAAATGCTAGAGATTCTGATAAATCTTCAGAAATTTTAGAAGAATAAAGTTTTCACCTTTAATGTGAGTTAAAAGCAATTCTATTTACCTGTAGAAGTGTATATCCAACACACACAAACCCACACAAATTAAAGATTAGAGGAAAACTCCAAAAGCACCATTAGCTGCAAAGCTCTCTCCTCCACTATTCAACAGAACTGTTTTCCAAATTGCTCAGTCCCCAAACTTCCCTACTGCCAAAGGCACCAATTTTTATATTTAAAAAGGGTGTGTGTGTGTGTGTGGGGGTCCTTTGGGGCCTAATACTTCCTACTAAAGTCAGATCCGTAGGAGAAGCATGGGAAACCATACTCTCTCAGGTGAATCTCATCACCAAGCAAGACATACTAAATTAAAAGACACACTGAACTAAAAGACACACAGGATGAAAACTATAATGCTCCCCTTTTATAGCTGGAAGCACTACCTACCCACTGCAGGAACCCTCCATTCAAGTAGAGTCTCCCCTTTCATCACTCCTTGTGAGTCCTACCCAGCTGCTCGATCCCTGTTCCTTGGACATAGTCTTATTCCCATCTTCCTAGGTATCTTACCTGTCTGCAACACTGCACTGCACATAGTGTAAGCAATGAAAAAATATGCTTTGCTACTGTTAAAAGGACAATGCCATCTGCTGCTCAATGTCAGGACCACTATTCCCAAACTTCCATGGAAAGAACTGCTCTTTAAAATACTAATAAGCTTTAATAAGCAATCCAAAGTTAAATGAGAAGGGACATAGCTTTCATGATAATAAAACTGGAATCATTTTGTGCCACTGTCACCAACCTGCATACTAAAGTGAGGTATAGATGTTTTCTGCTTCATAAAAATACACACTGCTTTGAAATATCATTTCTTTTATTTAGTTCAGAAACCAGAAGATACAGTCATTTGTACTTGCAGGACTATTCTGAAGGATTCCCCTTGCACAGAGCTAGCATACTTACTGCTCATTCTTTAGAAGGTAACACTGGCAAGGGTAGAATAACGGAAGAATCTTATCCAGGACATGCACCACCGTTCTCAAATGCCTCGACTGGATCAGAATTCCCAACAGCGGGATGCCGTCTACACAGAACTTCACAATACTATGGTAAAAGAGAGGACAATGAGCACACAAGGTAGCTAGTTCATAAAATTAAGGTCTTGCAGGTATTATAGGTTATAGGTAAACATATAGTTCAGTTCAGATCTCCAACATATTTTTAAACCCAATTGTCACACAGAAATACTAGATTCTGGAAGGTAAAAGTTCACCTACCTCTGTGAATATAAAATATCTTGTACCTGCTTTATGATATGTAGTAGTGACTATGCTTTATCAGAGTTATTTTTAATGATTGTACTCTAGAATGTTTTTTTCCAGATGATGAATAAGATGCTAATAAAAAAAAATGGTAGCAGGTACCACAACAGTAACAGAATTTTGTTATTTCCTGCATATTCTTTTTTATTTAAATGGAATGTGTGGGATTTCTAAAATTTTGTTCAGATGACTGCAGAATCTAGAAAAGCTGTTGCTGCTACTGATACATAACATACTGCTATTACTGGTCTTTTTATATAAATAAAAATAAAATATAAAATTTTAATTTTTGAAAACTGTACCACCAGCTTTGAAAAAGTTATCCCAGTTTACTATGTTGAGATGGGATTATACAGAAGTTACAGCCATATTAGTCTAGAAACATTAATTTTTTTTCCATTTGTACAGGGGTAGTGCATTGTATTAAATATGTAGGGGCTTATCTATGTGGGTTAACTACAGAAACAAATATTCTCTACACAAAAAAAGACGTTCACCTATATTTTCATTTTATAGATGAGAAAGGAAAAGTATTATACTCAAATCCACATAATTTCTTAGGGTATGGTCAAAGTGTTCCAGAACCCAGGTTGGCAAATTTCTATTTCAGAGTGCCTGCCACAACCCCAGTGCTTCTTCTAAGGGTCTTGGGCACTCTTCTTGTCTGGATATTCCCAAAAGTTAGTATAACAAAAGCAAGATTCTTAATCCCTCAGTATTAAGGGATTAAACTGGTAAAATTCTTCTACTACCAATTTGCAATATAAATTTTCTGTCTTTAATTCACTTTGAAGACTATCCTTAAGAAAGAATGTCAAATACAAAAAAGACTATAAAAAATGATCCATGTAAAAATGTACTTTTCATACTTTTTTACAACTGCAAAACTCAAATACAAAAATGACTTAAGTAAATGTAGGGGAACTCCATTGAATGGGAATCTATATATGATAGTAAAGGGCAACATGGAAACATTTCCATTATAAGATACTAGGGAAAAAATATAAATTTTTATACTCATGATTACAACTACTAACAAAAAATGGTAGATATTCTGAGTCTGTTAGGCATCTCTATCATCCCAGCTACTCAGAAGGCTGAGAGGGTTGGCAAGTTCAAGACCAGTCTTAAAAACTTAGTAAAACTGTCTCAAATTTTAAAAGAGCCAGGGATGTGACTTAGCAGTAGACCATTTGCCTAGCATGTGTGAGCCTCTGAGCCTCTGGTTAATACCAGTATAACAAAAAAGAGGAACGGGTATGGGGTGGTGTTAAATCAAGAGGAAAAAACACAGGGATAATGTCACACCAAACTGTTCATTTTATTAAAATGGCAGAAGTGAGTGGTTTTTTCTGTACTTCCCTAATTCTATTGTATTACTTTAATTACTTCTTGTATTACTTTATTACTTTAATTCTAAGGGCTTGTATTATATTGTATTACTTTAATTCTAAGGGGAGAAAATTCATTTCAAAAGATAAAATAGTGCAAAGGCTTTGCCATGAAGGAAGTGCTTAAAATATCAGAAGTGAACAACAAAGGAAACAAAATTTTTTATATATATATATATATATATATATATATATATATATACACACACACATATACATACACACACACACACACACACACACACACACATCAGAGCTCTAAAAAAGATCACAGGAAAAAATGATTGAATAAAAAAAGCAATACAGTATGAGAAAGATTCTGGATGATTTTCTGATCATTGTTCTCTGAGTTCTCTGTAATGTTATACTAACATACAATTTATGTCCCTGCCTACTCTACTTCATCTCAACCCAGGTCTATTCATAAGATTATTTTAAATTATTTCGCTACTCTAGAACATCCTACACCAAAATGACCACACTGGAGTTAGCCCAAATAGAAACACTTCATTCTCACTCTCAGGCACATTCAGGATTTAGTAGTCAGCACTAAACAAGTACTACTGTATGTAAGTTTAGAAAGAACCCACACCAGTGAATAAGGAGCTACAGTCCCAGAATTGAAGAAATCATGAAATGTGTTCAGAAAACTGTACTCAAAGAACTTATATTGCAGGCATGAAGAGTGTTATATGTAGTTTATGAGACTTAAGTCTCATAAAGTCAGTAAAATATTATTTCCATTTTAGAGATAAAGAACCTGAGGTTCAGGAAACTATAAATGATACTAGAGCTACTAGGAACAATTTAAAGAACATTCCTAAAGGCCTAAATAACTGTCTCTTTTTTACTAGATAATGTCTCTCCTTAGATAACTTTCAAATTTGTCTGTAATTTGGCCATACCCTACCAACCACCTAATAACTTCTGTTCTTCAACAGGAATCACGGGCTTCAGTCCGGAATGCTCCCTCATTTCCCCTCTTCTCACCCTTCCCACTCAACAATGGATGCTCCTTCCCACATCCCAGCATCTATTCAAATTTGCTGGCTATCTGCTAAGTACAAATTCTACAAACATGAAGATAAACAAGACAAAGTCCCTATCTTTTACAAGAAAGAAAGCTCTATGTATTTATTAGACTTTATGTGAAATGTATGTACTATGTGCATATGTGTGTCTCAAAATACTTAATACCATATACGTATATATTTGAAGGTACAATACATGAATACGAAGTCAGTCTGGGCACCACTGCCTCTTGATAACTCTATTAAGCAAAGCTTATCTGGATGTGGTGGCACATGCAGGCCAACCAGAGTAATTCCACAAAACCTGTTTTAAAGATTTAAAAAAAAAAAAAAGGCCAGGCATAGTGGTACAGGCCTATAATCCTGGCACTTGGGAATCTGAGGCTGGAAAATCATCAAAAATCCAAGGGCAGCCTGGGCTACATAGTGACACAGAGAGAGAGAGAGAGAGAGAGAGAGACAGACAGACAGACAGACAGACAGACAGACAGACATAAAGGGCTGGGAAGCCAGGCGTGGTTGTTCATGCCTGTAATCCCAGCACTCAGGAGGTTGAGGCAGGAGGATCGTTGCAAGTTCGAGATCAGCCTGAGCTACAAAGTGAGCTCAAGGCCTGCCTGAACTGCATAGAGACCCTGTCTCAAAAAGACCAAAAAAAAAAAAGGGCTGGGAATATGGCTCTGTGATAGAGTGCTTGTGTAGCATGTAAGAGGCCCTAGATGCAACTACCAATACTGAGAAACAAGGCAGCAAGGAGGAGGCCTGTCATTTGGCCCTAATTACCTCTCTATAGGTTCACTAGAGCCCTCTGAGTCCAAAACACTGTACCTGTGGCCCACAGTCGTCATGGATAAGGCAAGGTAACAGCCAATGGGCATTCCTGCTTTCACAGCTTTCAAGAGAGGATGAAACATAGGTGACTCTGCCATGTCAGGCACCGTGCTTGAGAAGGAAACAGCTGGACATTTCTGCTGTGCTCCATAATCGTTTTTGTGCAGTTTCAACCTCAAGATCAAATTCCAGGCCCACTGATTAAATGAGGTCTCAGGAGTTTCTCCATATCGAACAATACTGGCCAAATAGGAAACCTAAAACAATTATATACTTTATATCACATTAGTCACATATGAATTAAATCAATAAATTCATCTCTCATCTCTCTTGGTGATCAATAATGTCTTTCAAAGAAAAGCATATACTATTTATAGCCTTCAATTAATGTTTGTTATACAGCATTAGAGCAACTTCTCATTCAGCTGACCATGTTCACTTACCTTCTAGTCACTTCATAAACCTGATTTTAACTCAAGCAATAAAGAAGTGATATAAAAGTTAATAACAAGGAATGATGTGCTGATAAGTAAGTTTAATAATCAGGGTAAGCCAGCCTGAGCTGCATAGTTTAAGGCCAGCTTGGAGAGCATTTGTGAATTTAAGTGGTATAAAAACTCACAGCGCAACCAGTTTCAAGCTACCAATAGTTATTTTAACAATCCAGCTTGCAAAGTTCCTAAAAATTTTAGTTCTAAGCCAGTATGAGTGACATCACTGTATCTGACACATCATTATAGCTCAACTCAAATCCTAATACCAAAATAACAAAATGATTATAAAAAGCCTACATTTAAAGGAAAAGGTCTGGGCCGGGGACTTTAGCTCAGTGGCTTAAACACCTGCCTGGCAAGAGCAAGGTTCTGAGTTTGATCCCTGATACCAATAAATAAATAAATAAATAAATAAATAAATAAATAAATAAATAAAAGGAAATGGTCTTTATCTAACCATTGAAGTCAATTTTAATATTTTAAATTGCTAGGAATGTTCTTAGAAAACCTAAGGATTAATACTGTAACTTCATCTGCCCAGGCCATTTACAAATGAAGATTTACGTTCTCAATACATAAGAGAAGGAAATACCTGCTTCATGCTTTCAGAAATAAGCCCAGCATATGGTTTCTGTGCAAGGTACTTCTGATAAGCTTCAAGAACCATTAAAGCCACTTCAGCGTGGAGTGCTTGATCTAGATGAAGGGTACCCTTTCAAAGAGAAAAATAATCACAAACATGCCATCTTTGTTTGTATTTTGTTCTTTGTAACTTTGAAAGAATTAGGCAGAATAGTAAGAAATGGTCTTGGATACAGAACTAAGTGTTCCAAAAATCATAACCCCCTAACTGTGAAGTTATAAAATAACCAAAGGGGGAAAATAATGAAATCTAAAGAGCAATTACACTGCATTGAATAGGTCTGAGCCTGAGTCATCCCTCAAAAAAACTATCTTTACAAATTAAATCTCCCATCTCAAAATGGAATTCTGCAAAGACTTTGGAATGTAAGTTAAGGCAACTGCCAAATATGAAAGTGCTTATTAATTAATTAAATTAAAAAGACATTTAATAGATTATGTCTACATTCCTTTTTCCTATTCCATCATTAATGAAAAGACACTCAACAACACAGATAAGATACTCCATCAGGAACCTAAGGTTGCCCATGGAATTTCTCAACCAGCCTTTGCAGATTTTGAAAAATCCACCCCCTAATCCTTCCATAGAAAATAACATTTCCAACTCTAAGGGTAGTGAGTAGACTGTCACAGAGGAGTCTTCATGCAACTTTCTGAGAATGGGAAGACACAGAATATGAAGGTGGAGGAGGTGGCTCTCATCCATGAGCGCTTCAGTGAGAGTAAACCCCGAGGAATCCATAGATAATAGACAACTTTGTTCCTGGGTATCATTCTGAACAATAGGCATCATGTTAATGCAAACTCCATAAGACAGCTATAAGGATTTAATGCCTTGCTCAGAATAAAAGCAGGGAGACAGTTGTAAAGGGCTGGATTCTCTCTAATTTTCCCATTAAAATGTGAATATTGTCATCAAGGAGCTAATTAATAAGGCCTATAATAGGCAGCAAAGGTTTTTAACAATCAAAATCACTTGACACAGCATCTTTGGAGACACATCACATATAATAACCCTTAATAATAAACCAATGATAACTACAACACTGAGTAACTAACATGACAAGAACTGTCCTACATGTTTGCATATCCTCACTTGTTAAATCCTTGTAATAACCCCATGAGGTAGATCTGTTCATGTCAATGCTTACAGAAGAGCAGTGAAGACCCAGAGCATTCAAAAAGCTTGCTGAGGAAGGTTCCTGGTCACACAGCCCAGAAGCAGTAAAGCTGGGATGAGAACTAGGCAAATGGTTCAAACTCAGGCTCATCATTACTGCACGATGCTTTAGAAAAAACTCTGGCAATGACATGCCAAGACGAATTGCAGGAGGAAGAGAAACCAAGGACAGAAGAAGCAATTAGGAGAAACTACAATAACTAGCCAGAGAAAAACCAACATATAAGTGATCTAAGAATAAAGGGAAGAACTTTCAACATGGAACAATGAATGTATCTTCATTTACAGAATGTTCACTCTGCAAAACAGAACTATACAATAAGCCCTAACCTCAGACGCAGCTAAAAGAATTTATAGAACTTACAAATGATACTCAGAAAAGTTGAAAAGTTTTAAGACAATGCTCCCTTAAAATGGAATCTCCCGTTTCCACAGAACTTTTTAACACATACCTGCTCAGCAAATCCCCAATTCAGTCCTTCTAGAATAACACAGGCCAGTTTATTCTTCACTGCTGTTAGGTTGTGATTCAATAACCAGTCCCGAATCATGGCTATCTCAGAAGCAGAAGGTTGCCAAAGATATAAAGGCAACTCTTTAAACAAGTATAAAGAAACCTTATTAAAAGAGAACAATAATAATTAAAATCAGTACTGAGACAACCCCATATAGCTATAACACATTTTTAAACTGTAACTGGTTTTTTTTCTAAGAGGAAATAAAGTTTTTTTACACTAGTGAGACAAATATCATGAATAAGTAAATCAAATGGATGCAAAACTGATGATATGCCAAAAGCACACTTTGCAATCCTTTCTAATATCAATAATTTTTAATATGTAAACTGATACGCTTCAGTTTAAGTAAACCATCATTCTATTATCATTTTATTAAAGCCAAAGAAGGTCATCATTTTACCAAGAAAAAAAAAGCACTTTATCTATTTAAAAACACATTTCTATTTGGTTCAAAGCAATCTGTAGGAAAGAGAATAGGGTATTTAAGAAGTAGATGGAGGGCTGGAGATATAGCTCAGCAGCACAACACCTGCCTGGCGTAAGGTCCTGAGGTCAATTCCCAGTTCCAGGAAAAAAAAAAAAAATGAAGTGGATGGAGATACATATGAAACAAGATCCATCAAAATGGATGTCTTAAAACTGAATTATAGGTACAGAAAGGCTGATTATACTATTCTATTTTTATATACATTTGAAATACCTCATATTATTTGTTAGTATGTGTTTGCAATACATGAAATTTACATTCATTTTGCTACTAGTATATAACACATCTTAATCATTTTTGATTTTCTTTTTCTCCTCTCCGTATGCCTAACCCTCTCTTTGAATGTCTCATGCTACTCCAAAAAGTCTGCCTTTATTTTATTCTTTATAACTGGCTTCTCACAAGAAAGAAATTAAGAGCTAGTTAGTTTCCTGTGTCAGATTTCACTTAAGTTTTTAAAATCCTGTTTACAAAAGATCACAGCAACTATTTTTTTAATTAACCTATCTATGTGCACAAAATAAGATAAACCTATGTTCATTTAATAAAGTTTGCTTTAAGGGAAATAGATCAAAATGGAAATATAATTGCCATATATGAAATTTTAAGTGTTCCAGTAAACCGTTCTCCTATTCTTGCAGTACTGGGCATTGAACGCAGAGGACAGTGCATGCTAAGCAAACATTCCACCGTGGAAGAACATCCACAGCCCTCTTAAAAAATGTTTTAAGACACACATGTAAACATCATATTGTTTCATTAGTGTGAGAAGCTAAAAGAAAAAACATATGCATATATGTATATATAGAGAGAGAGAGAAAAAAAAAAGTTAAGATGGTTATACTACTGATTTCTCTGAGTTTGCTGAAAAGAAAGATCTGTGCTGGTATTGTTCAAACAACTGAATGTAGATGTCTTGTGCTCTGGGTGAATGATTTGGGGATGACAATGTGCAAGGTATCGTTACCCCTGATTGATGTTTTGAAATTTTTAGGGTTTTTTTTTTTTTCTCCTTGAAATAAAATGATTTGGAAAAAAAGAAAGACTTTGCACACACACAAAAAAACCTCCTGGCCTAGATGATTTCACTGGTAAATTCTACCACTCAAAGAATTAAGAACAATCTTGCAAAAATTATTTCAAGACAGAAGAGGGAATGTGTGTCAACACATCTATGAGGCTAACATAACTCTACTCTCAAAACATTGTAATAATAACAAAAAATTATAGATCAATTTTCTTCATGAATACATGTAAAATTATTAACAATTTGAACGCAGCAACACTTAAAAAGGATTACATGTGATCAAGTGGTTTTTTTACTCCATTTAAGTGATGGTTCAACATTTGAAAAACTAAAATTTGAATGTAGGCAACCAGTCAATGTAGTTAGTTCATGACATTAACAAAGGAGAAAAATCCTTATCTCAATGGATGCAGAAATGTCCCTAAATACACTAATTTAAAAATAGTGTTTTGAGCTGGGGATTTAGCTCAGTGGCACAAATGCCTGCTTGGCAAGTGCAAGGTTGTAGTTCAATCCCCAGTAAAAAAATAAATAAGTAAAAATAAAAATAGTGTTTTAAAAATAGCAGGCCAGGCATGATGGTGCATGCTTGTAATTCCAGAACTTGGGAGGCCAAGGAAGGAGGACCCCCACAAGTATAAGACCAGCTTGGGCTACATAGTGAGTGCAATACTAGCCTGAACTGCACAGTGAGAACCTATCTCAAAAATAGTAATAATAATTTTTAAGGCCAAGCATGGTGGTGAAAGTCTGTAATCTCAGCACTTGGGACACTGAGGCAGGAAGATTGCCATGAGTTTGGGGCCAGCCTGGGCTACAAATTGAGTTCAAGGCCAGCCTGAATTGCATAGTGAAACCCTGTTTTAAAAAACACAAAAATAATTACTTTTTAAAAATAATAATAATCTCAGTAAGCTAGAAATATAAATTCCTCAGCCTAATTAGGTCATCAAAGAAAAACCTACTCCTGACTGATAATGATGAACTTTTTTATTGTTGTGATGAAGACTGAAACCAGACCTTGTGCACATTAGGCAAATGCTCTGCTCCGAGCTACAAACTCATCCCCAAAGGCAAGAATGAAGCAAGAACATTGATCTTACAATTACTACTATTCCCAATACCGTAATGAAGGTTCTAACCAAAATATAAAGTCAAAAAAAAAAAAAAGGCACAATGATTATGAAGAATCTAAGAAGTCTAGTAATTTTTTCAATAAAATAGATTTATATATTTTAACATATATTGATGCTTTCACTGAAAGCCAAAAGAAATCACTAATTTTACTTGACGAAATTGTATGAAAAGATAAATGGATTTCACTAACAAGGTAGAATGTATCCGTGGAAGTGTACTAATCTTTAAAACCAGACCAGGCCAAAGGAAAATATGACATTAACTTGCAGGTTGTCAGCAAACACACCTCTAAGTTTTATACTCTAGGATCTCCAGTAGAGGTTGGTCCTAATCAACAGCTATCTAACCAATAGCAAACTCCACACAGGAGTTTTCTCATGCCTGGTCTCTAGAACACAAGGTTCTCTTCAGGCACATGTTAAATATGTCAGTGAAAGTTCAGGGACCCCAGCCACAGCTCATTCCCAGGCTGTGGAGCTAGAGTCTGAATCAGCCTAACCCCAAATCAAAGCTTTCACTGTTTATGTTGAAGGCAGAAGGGACTCCAAAAAACTCAGCAGGTTCAGAGAACAAGAAAACTACACAGGGATAGTACAGGTATATTACACAGGTATTCTAAAAAAAATCTTGGTTCTTATCTTTATATTTACAGTTAAATGTATTTCTGAATACAGTTTGCTACTAGAAGTATTGTGGCAAATTAAGAATGTACATAGTTGTTGTGAAAACTAGAAAAACAATAGAGAGAAACATCATGGGCTGAAACTGAATCATGTGACTCAATGTACAATTATCCAGCCACAGAATTCACCTATTTATATGAATTATATTTCAATAATACTTTCAAAATCTATGTAAAGGCTGAGAAAAGGAGAGAAATAAACTATCTGTGTCATATTCAACTTATTACTTGTAACTATTTTTACATGCAATCTCTCTCTCTCTCTCTCTCTCTCTCTCTCTCTATATATATATATATATATATATATATATATATATATACATATATATATATATATACTTTTCTTTTGAGACAGGGTCTTGCTATGTAGTTTAGTCTGGGCTTAAACTCATATGTAGTCCAGGCTGGCCTTGATCCTGTGGCAATCTTCCTGCCTCAGTCTTCCAAGTGTTGGGATTACAGGCGTGCACCACTAAATCCAGTTAATACTCTTATTTTAGACATGCACTGCTTTTCATTTTGCATTGGACTGATTCAGTAAGGCCTCCTTTCTCAGTCATTGTTACTTCCTCCAAGTATAAAATATAAAGATTATGAAAGGCAAGCCATGCGTAGTGGCACATGCCTGTAATTCCAGTACATTATGAGGCTGAGGTAGAAAGGTCTCAAGTTTGGGCACTGCCAGGGCAATTTGGCAAGATCCTGTCTTAAAATAAAAAACAAAAATTATAAAAGGGGTGGCGATGTAGCTCAATGCTCAATATGGGGGAGGGGGGGCGGCAAAGAACTATGAAATCCCAAGAAATTATGAAATAAAAATTCCTAACTAGTGATCATCTAAAAGACCTGTTATTGAGGAAAGTGGTAAAGTGAATTCTGAGATTTGAGAGAACCAATCCCAGTGTTTTATAAGCAGCAGCTAATCCCAAATTGGTCAGCATGGTGCACAGCCCACAGCCCAACACACACTATAACTGTTGTAACATCAGTTCTTTCCTCCCACTGCACCCTCACACAACACTGTCATTCCCAACAACCTTCCAATTTTGCCACTGCTCTATCACTTCAGGATTAAAAAAATGACAACAGTCAGCACACTTACCATTCCAACCTGGTCAATGGTTTCCTGAACTCTGTCCAAAAGGATAGAAATGATCTCAGGGTGAATAGCTGTGATGGCCCCCAAAAGCTCTCGACCAACTTTTGAAAAAGTCTCTCTGGTGGACAAGCTGACATATGATACCTAAATGGCAGTGGAAGGCAAGAGAGCACTTTTAATGCCAATCCAAAAAAAAAACAGAGTTCTGTATTTTTGTAAGCAAAACAAAAAGAACCTAACACTGAGCCTGAGTCGGCACTACGTTCAGAAAAATGTCAGAACTCCAGACAGCAAACTGACTTCCCTGAGGCTGGAAGGTGGGAAGTAAGGGAATGCGGGAAAATGTCAACTATTCATAATAATGGCATCAAGTGTTGGATGAAAACATGTACCTAGCTGGCCATGGTGGAACACACTTGTGGCATCAATGATGAGGTGTCAGGTGAGGAGAACCACTTAAAGAATTGATGCTAGCCTGAACAACACAGTGAGATACTATCTCAAAAGAAAATAAAAGTCTGTCAGCAGCAATAAAATGGTCCCTTCAGTATGAAAGCTTTTCTAGTTTTGAGGAAATCACTAAAATGAAACTCATAATGTATTTCTGTGAAATGCATTCTCTCTCCTACAAAATAAGATCCTCAACCACAAGTGCTTCTAAAATATCAATGTTAACTAATTCTCTTGAACTACCTCTTTCCAAAAGACTACAGTTTACAATCCACTCATGTTAATAGTTAGCATTTTAAAAATACAATAACATAGAAACAGAAAAAATAAAAGAATAAAAAAGAATACAAAATCTTAAGAATACATTACAGGGTAGATGCAGGGTGCATGCTTGTAATCCCAGCTACAAGGAAGCTGAGGCAGGAGGATTGCAATTTAGTGCCAGCCTAGGGAACATGGTGAGAACAGTTCTCAAAATAAAAAGGGCTGGAGATGTAGTGCGGGGCTACAATGCTTGCCTGGCATGTGTGAAACCCCAAGCCTAATCCCCAGTATTGTCTCTCCCTCCTCCCCCAGCAAAAAATGCATCACAGGAAAATTTTTTGTTTCAATTATACACATAGGGTCAGGATGTAGTATAAAATGTAGTTTTACTGTGACTCTTGTTCAAAACACTGAAAACACTGTTCAAGACCATAAATATTACTTCAAGAGATCTTGAGAATGTCATTTAATATATGTAAAAATGCATTTCTTACTTTTCGCAGACCATGAAAACAGTCTGGAATTCCAGATCCAGCAAGGACTTAACTTCATGTCTGGTTACAAAGTATAAGTATCAGAACAGGGCACTTGAACTTGGAAAAAACTTCAGATCACTGAAGTCTGTCAATCTCAAGGTGGAGTATTGGGGAATAATGGTAAACTCAAGGAGAATCTTCTTTCAACATTAGGAAATGAACTATGCAAGGATCTCTTCCCAGCCGGTCATTTTGTAGATGAGGAAGATAAAGCCCACAGTGCTAAATGTCCCTTTCTTTTCCCTTCACTGGGCAATAGACCCACAAGTTAGAGGAAGAGAGATTTATTTTAGCTCATAGTTTCAGTCCATAGTTGCTGGCTCCCAGACAGAAACATAGTGAAAGTTCCTGGGTCTCAGCCTCCCAAAGAGCTGGGGTTACCAGGTGTGTACCACCATGCCCAGCTATAAGTTTTCTTTTCTAATGTAAGACAGGCAATTTACAGCAGAATTAAACCAAAACTCAGACCTTCCAATTCTGAATTCAGTATTTATTTTTCTATCATCTCATTTAAATCAGTTTGTAGGCTCGGTTTCCACGTTATTGGCAGGGGTGGACAAGTAGAATTTGGGGAGGGTAAAAGGCAGACAGAGAAAAAAGATACAAGTGCCAGCTTATGCCACATTGTCTACTCTTAGGAAAACTCATGTATCAATGTCAACAGATAGCAGAGGAAAATGGTCTAATTCATGCTTTTAAAATTCCCTCTAGCAAACAAGAGTTCCTTTGATTCTCTAGTCCCTTTCATATAAGCCATACTTTTAAAAAGCAATACCAAAAGAAACAGACAACCAAAAGAAAACATTTAATTTATAAAACTTCATATTCTAACCTCATATATCTCTAGAACAATAATTTTTATGAAGTCTTCATCCACATTGGTTCTTCTGGCTTGAGCCATCTGAGCAAAGGTCGTTAGAAGGCAAATCTCTTCTGAGTTATTCATGGAAGAAAGATACTTCTCAAAGTTCACCAAATGTTCTGGGTCTGCAGGTTTGTATCAAGAAATTAAAGTGGAGAATGAATAAATGTATATATTTCAGTTACTCTTCCAGAAAGAAAGAATATTTAGAAATCAAATTTGTATCAAGAAATTAAACTAGAGAATGAATAAGTGTATACATTTCAGTTACTTCTCCAGAGAGGAAGAATGTTTAGAAATATTTAAATATTTAAAGATACCAAAGGTCTTCTACTGGTATCAGGAAGAAAGCCGAACCATATGGCCTCTGAAATTCCAACAAACTTTAAATGTAAGGTAGCCTCTGAGGAGACAAGCCTCAGTTCATTCACAAAAGGTTATTCCAGAAAATTAAATGATACATCACTGGCAAAGTACTTTGTTAACTGCAAGACATCACTACTATTACCAGGTGAATCTCATTCAAAGGCAGTAATGCTGACTTCACAAGTTCCTTCAATAACTGTCAATCACAGGAATGAAGACACTGACAATGAACTGCCTCAACTAGCAAACCACACAGTATAGAATCTCAAATAAAAGATACTGGCTTATAAACAAAGAGTAGAAACAAACAAACCAAAAAAATAGTTACAGTCATGACTGAAATAGTAGCATATACCATATATGTTGTCTAGCTTTCAAAGACTGCTGTGAAAACAGTATTTTATCACTAGGAGGCAGTATGGACTTTGTGATAAGGAACAGAAAAGTAGATAATGCAAAAAGAAAATTTTACAATGAAGAAAAAAAAGGTCACTTAATGCAATTTAGTGCCAGCCTAGGTAACTTAGTGAGAACAGTTAAGAAATATATTCCCCAATGAAACTTTTCACAGTAAATGGTAACAAGCCAGCTTTACACATGTGAGAAATCAAAAGTAGCACATCAAATTTCCTATATTTTCAAACAACTCCAAGGGGCACTTATCAAACCAATTTTCATTTCCTTTCCTCCAATTAGATTTATACAGAAATTACTACACAGAACATTCTTAAAATAATGGAAAATGGAATTATCATTCTAATTTAGCATGTTTTAAGTTACACTCAAGGGAGAGGCCTTACATTGTAAAGAATTCTATGAGAAGAACAAATGAGAAAGAAAACTTTCTAGTTAGCTTTTAAAACATTATGCAAAGAACAAACAACATAAGCACAATTATACATTTATCAAATTTGCTTATGATTCTACTTGTAGTCATAATACTGATCATAGTAGAAACAAATAAAAAGCTTAATTAAATCAGGCCAATTTTTAATAATCACTATTGAGAAGTCTACCAATTAACAGTCAAAATCTTTTCTTCTGGAGCTGTGATTTCAGGATCACTTTATCTCCATTATCACAGTGAAATGAAAATTGACTATAGAGAATATGGACTTCTAATACTTATTAAATACCAAACATGTTAGAAAGGTAAAACAAAAAAGCCTTAGGCTTCCACAAACAGTAAAAATTAAGCCTCCCTCAAAAAAGAGAAGATTCAACAAATGAAGCCTGTATTGTTCATGAACACCTGCTCTCAGCACTTAGGAGGCTGAAGCAGAAAGATCACTGCAAATTCAAGCCTAGCATGGGCTACACAGTGAGTTTAAGGCCTGTCTGGAATACACAGTGAGACCCTGTGTCCAAAAAAAGAAAAAAAAATCTAACAAGTAAGATTAAACAAATAGCAAATTAAAGCAGCAGCACTGAATGCAAAGATCCTCAAGGTTCAAACCTAATAAGGCAAAGGAAACTTCTTTACTGAGTCATAGTAACTTGTGTGCCAACCAACAAAGGCTGTAAGACTGGAAAAGGTAAAAGGCTACAAGAGCCTAGAATCCAAACCAATATCTTCCAGCATAGTACTTGAAGAGCCCTGATAAGGGCAGCTTAGTACTTCCTCTTCCTGGCCTAGAATCACTTCCATTACAGCATTGAGCTGTTGAATAGCTACCTATGCCACAGTGCACAACAGGGGCATGGCAGTTGGTTAAGTACTCAATGGAGGAAGATGGCTTTATGAAGAGACCTAACCAAGATTAAAGTAAAGTGGTGCTGCTAACCAACCCAGGCACTGTCAAAGGAAAAGTTTGTTTTCCATGTTGTACTGTTTTATCTCCATATTAGCTGCCAAGAAGCAAACCAAAGCTGTGAAATGCTCTCACCTGGCTCACTGACAGGCCTACTCCAATTATAGGAACAATCTAATGCAAGCACCTCCCCAGCACAGTAAAGAAACATCTTATTAAGCAAAACAATATAAAAGAGTCCTCTGTGCAAAATCAGAGTAACAAAAGTGAATTCATGAAAAACACTGAAACAAAAGAATACATCAATCTAAAAAGGAAAAAAATGGAGACAAAAAACTATGAAAGGCTCAAAAACTGCTTTGAAAATAGCAGAAGCTCAACAATTTTTAGATTTTTTTAAAAGTTTATAATTTTCTTTTAAGTGAAAACTTTGGGAAATAGAATCAATTTTTGGTATGTTTAAAAACCCTGTTAAGGCTGGGAGTGGTGCCACATGCCTGTAACCTCAGCATTCTAGAGCAACTTAGTGAGGCTCTGTTTCAAAATTAAAAAAAAATAAAAATGAATTAAAAGGCTAGGGATGTAGACTGGTCTGGAAAGCATTGGCTGTGTTCTCCCAAATTTTTTAAACATACAAGATAACTGTTTAAAACCATTACAGTACTAAATAAATAGTCCAAGTTTTTCAACATTGTAACAAAAGCAAATAAACACCTTATAGTTCAGTGTTTCCATGAGATTAGAACTTTATCAGATTTTTCACCAAAAAAAAAGTTTGTTTGCTTTTTTTTGGTACTGGAGATCGAACCCACAACCTCATACTTGCAAAACAGGTGCTGACGCCACTGGCTAAATCCCCCACCCCCAAAATTAATTATTTTGAAGTAAATTTATCTACCTCTTTACCTACTTTATAAAACAATACAACTTATTTTTTAAAACAGCAAAAAAAGTTACTAGTGGAACACCTGAGCACAATACTTTAACAAATTTCCAGACAATTAATGTATACTTGTTAATCTGACTAGAATAATTTCATACATACAAAAAGTGATTCCTAAACCAGGAAGTTCATTCTTGTGTTTATGGATATATAATGAGAGACTAACCAAATGGAGATTTCAGATATGCCAGCTTCTATATCTAACAAATCCCAACAATGAAACAATGCCTTGAATTTCAGAATCAGCAGAACATTTTTTTGTTCCTCTAAAAATAAAAAGAATAAAGGCACACACATGAAGACACATGCAAAGGCAGGAAAAGCTAGAGCTGCCTGCTCTGGTGAAGCTGTACCTTGGAGCTGTCTCTTGCACTCGGCAGGCTGGGGGGCAGAGCCAAGGCGCTGCAGGCTTCCATGTTCCACCTGGTGCATGAGGTAGAACAGCTTCCAGAGCATCTGCGCAGACAGCGTCCCGAAGGGCATTTCAGACATAAAAAGCCAAATGCCAAGTCTGTGTTTTAAAAAGTCGAATTCTGAATATTAATTAGCTTCACCATACTAAGAAAGTAGAAAAAAATCTTCAGTTCTTACAGATAAAAAGAAATTTTAAATCACTATGTCACAATTTTTCTAACATGCTTTGATCATAAGCACTTCAATGATGGATAACAGTAACTCCAAATACTCATGAAACATTCAGTCTACATCAAGTACTGGTTTGATTTTCTGGTTGCCATGTCACATATATGTGAAACACACACACACACACACACTTACAGGTTAAGTATCTCTTATCCAAAAAGCTTGGGACCAGAACTGTTTCAGCTTTTGGACTGGGGGAGAGGGGTGGAATATTTACATATGTATAATGAGATGTATCAAGCATGGCACCCAAATTTAAACCCAAAATTCATTTGCTTTATGCATACCTTATCACATAACCCTACAGGTAATTTTATACAATATTCCTGATGTACCTGTTTTAACTTCAACCTATACACTAGAGATCAAGTATAGAGTTTTCCACTTGTGACATGTCAGCACTAAAAAGTTTCGTATTTTGACTTTTTCAGATTAGGGATATTCAACATGCATATAATATCAACTCATTTCATCGCTTTTTTTTTTCTCATT
The DNA here is from genome assembly GCA_004027455.1 of Hydrochoerus hydrochaeris. Classification (NCBI taxonomy): domain Eukaryota; kingdom Metazoa; phylum Chordata; class Mammalia; order Rodentia; family Hydrochaeridae; genus Hydrochoerus; species Hydrochoerus hydrochaeris. Next base: position 44,239 of record PVLA01011718.1, read on the forward strand.
CCATTTCATTCTAAATAAAACCAAGGCAATAGTTATTGGTATTATTCCCAATTTATTCATGAGGCTATTAAGACACAGACTAGTAAAAGGCAGAGATAGTTTTGAATAAAAGATTCTTTTAAGATCTGAGGTACTGATGCACACCTGTAATCCCAGTACTCAGGAGGCTAAGGCAGGAGGATCACTGTGAGTCTGAGGTCAGCCTGGATTACAAAGTGAGTTTATGGCAGCCTGAACTGCTTACTGAAACCCTGTCTCAAAAAGACAAAAAAAAAAAAATCTGAGGTATTATACCTAGATGGGATGTGTGCTAAGCTGTACACATGTTCACCTGTATGCACACATAAGACATATGAGCAGCAGGTTAGAGAGGAATCAAAACCATTCAGTGGCTTCTCACAGATCACTGATTGAAGTTCAAACTTCTTGGTCCTATACTCAAAGGTTTTCACATTATGGCCCTAGCTTGTATTTCCAGCCAGACTCTCCTCTGCATTCAGAATGTTAAAGCACACTGACAATCCCTACACCTCCCAGCAATGTCCCTCCATTCAGGACACCTTTATTGGAACTCCACCTCAGCACTACTGCAGAACTCCATTCATACCTGATTTATCATACCTTCCACTACTTCTTTTCACATCGTAGTGAACAGAAAAATCACCTGGAGACTGTAAAACAGATTCCTAAGCACTATCTAGAGATCCTGATTTTTCACCTGGAGACTGTAAAACAGATTCCTAAGCACTATCTAGAGATCCTGATTTTGTAGGTCACAACAGGGGTCCAAGAATTTGCATCTTTTACATTCATCCTTGGAGTCTCACAGTCATGTCCCCTTTTCTTTCTTTTCTGATTTTGGGGACTGAACCCAGTGCCTAATGCATGCTAGACTGGTACTCTATCACTGAACTATATCCCCACATTTTAACTTGATTTTGAGACAAGGTCTCACTAAGTTGCCTAGGCTGGACTCAAAGGTGTGATCTTTCTCTTCAACCTCCTGAGAAGCTGGCATGTGCCACCAGGCCTGGCTTAAAACTCCAGTCTTAAATCACAGTGAGAAACACCTTAGGTACTATAATTTACAAATACAGATTAGCCTATAAATAACTTGAGCAGAGATCAAGTCTTGCCCATTTTTATTTTAACCAGTTTATAACCAGGGATTTGTATTTTAATTATCTGCTGCTCAAGCATTAACTCAAAAACAACTAACAATGTTTATGAAAATTCCATGTGAATATTTTTACTTTTAAAAACACATTTAAAATAAACAGGAAGATATTCAAAACTGTTGCTATATTTTGAGCACAGCATAAAACTGACAAATTACAAAGGAAATAAGTTTACTAAGAGAAAAATAAAAATAAATAAAATCTGTCTACTTTTCATCTATGAATCTAGGCCAGCTACAGTGGTCCAAACCCACAGTGACTTAGAAAAGAAATAGCTAGACTCCTGAGCAAGAGGTAAAGAAACTGTTATAAGGTTTCTGCCTTATTAATTAACTATTCTAACAATTCATATGGAATTTGACAATGTAATATAACAGATCCCAAAATAATTAAGGAAAATCATAGAGGCCAAAAGAGTAACATCACAAAACAAGGTATAGTTCAGACTACATGGCAGCCATGTAATAAACGTGGCTTAGGTTTGTTTTCTCTCTTTTGGTTTGGTTTGGTTATAGGCTAAGAGGATCATTATTGTCAGGGGTGACGTACATCTCCTAGAGAAGAAAGAGCAATTGTGGCAGAACCTGCTGCTACACTTGGCCAGAAGTTCAGGAAAGGCAGTGAAGATGTACAGCTGTGCCTGTCTGTGCCTGAAATATATCTTGCGCTAAAGAAAGCAGCCCAAACAGAATTATCAGAAGACAACATTTACGCAGTCAAGATGAGACCAAGAACTATGTGACATTTCTGTATTTTAAAGCCCTAATAGTAAAATGAGCCATCATTATGAAGTACTGTTCCAAGTACTGCCTCAGAGTAAGCATGGAAATTCAGTGTGTAATGAAATTCATCTTTGTTTTGCCCTGCCCTAAAAGTTCAGGTGTGGCAAAACTGAGACATCGGGATTTGAGTTGAGAAAGAAGCCTGAAACATGAGTCAGACTATAAGGAATACACTACAAATAGGGAAACTAAAGGCCAAGGATTTGTTCAAATAAGAAATAAATGAAGGGCCAGGGATTTAGCTCAGTGGCATAAGCATCTGCCTGGCAAGTGCAAGGTCATGAGTTCAATCCCCAGTACCAAAAAAAAAAAAAAAAAAAAGAAAAAGAAAGAAATTACATACACTAAGACATTACTATAGAGATCCTATGTAATCAATTACTTTCATTCTAATCTGTTACTAGCTAGTAAGTCTCACCAGTTATCATGGAATGCCTTACCTTTTGGCTTTTAGCACATGCAGGACAGCTCTCAAAAACAGCTCATCGAATTCAACCTGTAGCTTCTCCATAGAATAGGGTTGCAAGGCCAGTCCCACACCTTCATTATGGCTGACAAACTGTGCCCAGTGGTCACTCACATAACCAAGGGTCATCCTGAGTATGAGGAATGACAATTCAGAGCTTTTCATTCACTCTCCAGTATTGGCACCTTTACATCACCTTCATAAGGTTAATGCATTTTAACACATTTATTAAGCACCTATTATCTTCCAGGTTTTGAAGGTAATACAATGGGGGGGCCTCGCTCCTGAAGTTTGCATTTATTGAAAAGTAAACAGACAAAATAAAATATACAGTCCATCGTCACACAGTTGTTAAGTGACACTGAGAAAGGAAAGAGGAATAAAGTATATCTGAAGATGAAGGAATAATTGGAAGAGAAGTCTTACTAGAAGGAACACATGGAAAAATGTTCTGAAAAGGATAATCATAATACTATAATATTCAAACATATTTACATAATAATGGGCCCCAGTTGCAACCTACAAAATCAGGTAGGGCTTGGGAGTCTGTATTTTACAGAGAGCCTCCCTATGACTTTTCTGCCTACTTCAATGTGGGAATTACTAATGGAAGGTATGATAATGCCAAAGTCAGGTACAAGTGGAATCCTGCAGTAATGCTGAGAACAATTATGGGTGTCCTGAATGTTAATCTTAAGACAATAATAATGTCTTTCTTTTAGTTATTAAGGAAATAAAATGACAAAACACAATCCTACTAAGCATGCAATCATACATCATATATGTGGGCCAAAAAACAAATTTTATATATGGCCTTATTTATCAAGCACAATCAGAAAATGAATAACTAAATGGACTTCTGATAACAACCTCCAAATCACCAGCCATCCCTCCTTCCACAATCTCATTTTCCTTACCATCTACCAAACGCTGGCTCTAGACCTTAAAAGTAATATCCAGAATTTAAGGACAGCCTCTAATCCTTTCCTTGACCTAATAAAGCTGACAGATACATATCTAAATTAAATGAATAAAAAATCTATTTGTTTTGGAAACAAAAGTAGGAAAGGCAAGTTTTACAATTTTATGAACTTTTTTTCTGGAAGAGGTTGGAAAAAATAATAATCTATATTTATGCTATAGACAGTAGTCCAGTAAAGACTGCTGATGAACAAAAAAGGGTGGTTACAAAACATTAATTCAAAGAAAAGCACTATATATTCTAAAAATAATAGAAAATAAAACTATACGCTCACTTTTCACTCAAATACTAGTAATACTAATAGTAATGCTTTTCCAGTTCAAATATAGTGGCCACTGATTAAGCCTTTGCAATCCCTAAAACATTATATACCATAAATTAGAATAAACTAAAAACAAGAAAATAAAGACATAAAAGAGCCATAACCAATTTTCAACAGCTAAGTTTCAATTTCAAGGCAAGAGCTAGGAGGTAGACAAGACTTAAAGGATACACAAGCAGAAAGAGCCTGCATTTGCCTTGACCCCTCTTTCTACCTCAGACTTCCAGTCAGCTACAATTCTAAGGATCTTAACTCCAAGAACAACTGCCTAGTAGATCAGTTGAAGTTAGGATAATTGACCAAATATTTTGATGGAAAGCATCATGAAATTCTATCTGGTAGATCAAAAAGAAAAAAAATTATTTTATGAAAAAGAAGACCTCAGTATAAAATACCTGTCATCCCAATTATGCAATATCAATGTCTAACCAAGGTGAAAGCAAACAGAGAGGAATGAACCAACAACACTATCACCTGATCATATATCCGATGCGCTTCACAAACTGCCTATAGCGTGCTCTGTTAAAAGTTTCTAGTCCCACAGCCAAAAGTTCCACTAATGAGTTGGCAAAGGCAAAAATTTTCATCATCTCTTGAGGTCTTGTTGTTTCAGGTAAATAATCACCTAGAAGTTAATCAGATAAAAGGCAAAATTTATAATTATATGAAAAAAGTGAAGGCTACAGATGTTAAGTACTTTAATGAGGAACAAAGCCAAGATGAAGAGGAATTAACAATTATTTACTTAAAATATAGTACAAACATAAAAAATAAAGTATTTAAACTAGGCAATGTGTAAACTAGCCATCCTTTTCACACTTAAGCACTACGTGGGAAATTATAAGCACATGAGAAAGGAAATATGCCACACACAGAACAGAAAAACCTCAATCAGAAGCCTACACCAGAAGCAAGTCTGGATGCTTCCGATGTGGAGCTTGCCATCAGTACATTTTATTTATAACAAAAGAAACTGGTCTACCTTTTGCTTTAAACCCAAGAAGATGCTGAAAGAGTTCATGAAATGGAAACTGTGATAAAAGGATAACCAAGTCATCTTCATTAAGGAGAATCCAACTGGTTTCAGGGTCTTCATCCTAAGGGAAAAACACAGTCATGTTGGCTGGTTTGATCAGATCACATTACAGTCTAGATTTGGAAGAGTTACATTATTACACACATAGTAGGAATCATCCTTATGTCTCCCCGCAGACTTTTCCTCCAGGACTGAGGTTTACAGCCTCAGTTCTACGTACAGCTTGAAAGGGCTCTGAAATAGCCAAGCACAATTTCATATGCATCTGGGTCGTGTCCATTCTTCAAGGGCTGAAACAGCTCTTGGGATTAGCTCTTAAAAATTAAATTTCCACCTCAAAGAAGATAAAAAAATAAAATGCTCTAGCATGCAAATCGTACCATACAGCTCAATGCTTTGACATCAAGTAGAACCCAAGTTATCTGCCCTATCATTTTCCTTCCCCAAAATCAAGGTCCACTACAGTACTCAACATATTCATAGGAAGCAATTAGCATTTGCTCCAGATGACTGAAGTTCAGCTGTTAATTACTTCTGCTGAAAGCAGGATAAAAGATCAGAGATCACACACAGAGATTATCTAGGGGATGTCTTTGGGGTCTTTTTGTTTGATTTAGAGTCCTCAAGTCACATTGGAAATCAACTTAATTTGTGTCCTAATATCAGGTCCTGACCTAGATCCCCAATCTACCAAATGAGTATACGGCGGAGGTTTAAATAAAATGCGACAGGGATTGCAAGATGGCCAACTGAGTGGTGGCACAACAAGAGAGCTTCTCTGAGGGAAAAAAAAACAAAAACAACTCAGATGCTGGAATCTGGCAACATGGAGAAAGCCAGACAAAAGGAGAGGAATTCTCATGACCCAGGAAGAAACTGAGGAAAAAGAAAAAGAAAAAGAAAAAGAAAAAGAAAAAAGAAAGAAGAAAAAGAAGCATGGAGAGAAGGATGGAGCTGGGCAAGCCCCGATCGCTGTACTGGCACGTCTTAAAGTCAGGTGACTCACGATCTAACAGAGATCGCGGCCCTACCAAGAGCGGGGGTTGCTGAGCTCCAGACCCTCGGCTGGAATAGGCCCTGAGATGGGGAGTAGAAACAGCCAGTCAAGCTGCAAGAACTTTGGTGAGTGACAGGAACTGGAATCCCCAAAACGGGAGGACTGGCTGGGCGACATTTTGGAGTTGGGCAGGGCCAACTTGAATCGGGGCCTTAGGCAGAGTCTACTGATGACTCCTAGTCCAAAGAAGATTAGTGAGATCTGCTCGGGCAGGGCCACGCCCCTGGTTGAAACCCAATAGTGGCATCCCCAGGGAACACACAAACCTGTTGAAGCATAAACCGGTTGACTGGCATAGGGGAGGAGCCAGCTCTCAGCATGCAACTCGCAGATCCGCTGCAGACTGAGGGACGGTATTTCCCTAGCAAGTGCACTGCAGAAAAACTGTAAGTAAAATGAAAGGCCCAGAGACCTCCACCACCCACCTGTCTGAAGGGGGCCGAAAACATGACAAGACAGAGAAAGAGCAAAAGGTCCCCAACT
>PVLA01011719.1:0-50504 GCA_004027455.1 Hydrochoerus hydrochaeris
TTTTTTTTATTGAGATTAGATATATCCCTATCTGAGAATAGTTTAAATGATTGCATATCAAAAATCTCATCTGCAGACATTAACACATCTTGCTTTTTCACAGAAATCTTTGCCATCTACATGTAGTTCAAGAGCGCTTCAAATACATCAGAAGGGAGGAAATCCATCTCTATAGTGAAGAAGTGACATATCAACCTGGAACATGTTTAAAAGTTTTTCTTTTCAAGTAGATGTGTGGGTGGTGAGAACTCATCTGTGTGCTCTGAACTTTAAATCTTCAACCATAGTCACAATATCACAAAGTTCTCCTTCCAGGTGTTCATTGCATGTTTTCAGAGTTTTCTGATCATCATCATTATGAACAAGTTTGAGATGCAGCATTTGGCTGTTTATTTGTGCTCATTGTGTTTCCCTGATGTGAGAATTCACCTCTATTAATTTCCCTCTCAGGACTCTTTCCTTGCAATGCACAGGTTCCAGTAAGTTGTATTTGCACTTTCACTTAATCATAAATACTGTTTAATTTCTTATTTAATTTCATCTGTGACCCACTGGTTGTGCAGAAGGGTGTTATTTAATTTCCAAGTGTTTACAGAATTTTTGCAATTTCACCATTAATTTCCAATTTCAATGCACTATGATCAGATAATATGCATGGGATAATTTCAAGCTTTTGTATTTACTAAAGCATTTTTATGGGCTAGTACATGGTCTAGTTTAAAGAACGGTCCATGTATAGCTAAGAAAAATATTTATTCTGATGTCTTGGATGGAACACTCTGTACATATTTACTAAGTCCATTTGTTCACAGGTTTGGATCAGTTCTGTTATTACTTTGCTGATTTTTTGTCTAGTTCATCTATCACTTTGTGACAATGGAGTACTGATGTCTCTTGCTACATTGTGTTACTGCTTGTTTGGTTTTTCAGGTCTATTAATATTTGTCATATATATTTGGGTCCTTCTTTGTTTGTTTCATTTGTTTTTTTAATTATTATCTCTTCCTCTTGAATTTTTCCACTAACACATATGTAACCACATTCTTTATCTCTTTTAATCATTCTTGATTTCAATTCACATTATCTGCTAATAGATGAACTTCCCCTGGATTCCTATTGCATGACATACTGTTTTCCAACCTTTGACTTTTAGTTAATGAATTTCTTTTTGTGTTAAGTGCATTTATTGTATAAAACATATTGTTGGATCTTGTTTCTTAATGCATTCTGCCAGTCTTGAGGCCATTTACATTGATGGTTATAGCTGACATGTATTGGTTTGTCTTTGTCATGTTATCTTTATGTTGTTGGTTTCCTATTTTTCCCCTCTGTGTAATTGCTTGCCTTGCTTACTTTGCTGCTCTTGTGGTTGTTCTTTGAATTGTTGTCTTTTCTGTCTCTAGAATGCCTTTCAGTACTTTTTGTAGGCTTAGCTTGGTGGTCATAAATTTCTTCAGCTGTTCTTTGCCATAAGACTATCTTACTTCTTCATTATACTCTTGGTAGAGTTGGTTTCGTGGTCATGAGTTTCTTAAGTTGTTCTTAGTCATAGTAGTGTCTTATTTATCCTTTAATTTTGAAAGACAGTTTTTCAAGGTACATCAATCTGGGTTGAAAGTTGTTTTCTTTCAAGACCTGAAATACTTCACTCCAAACTCTTCTTGACTTGAAGGTTTGTGTTGAGAAGTCTGCCATGATTCTGATAGGCTTTCCTTTGTAGGTGATCTGTTTCTTTTCTCTGACAGCTTTTAGTATTCTGTCCTTGTGCTGAATTTCTGATATCCTAATTTATTATATGTCTGGGTGAAGATTTATTTTGATTATGGTTAATTGGGGTTCTACATGTCTTGCCTATCAGTATATCAGATTCTTTCCCCATGTTTAGAAAATGTTTTACTATTGTTTCTGTTTATAGTCTTCTTAAGTTATTTGTGTTGACTCCTGCTTTTTTACTGACACCTATCAATCTTATATTGTTTCTCTTTGCATCATCTAGCAGCTATTGAATTGTTGTTTCCTGGTTCCTTGTTACTTTTAAGAGATCTTCTCTTTCATGATCATAAACTTCCATCCTGTCTTCAATGTCAGAGAGTCTACCTCCAGTATTTTTCAAGTGATTTTGTCATCTGTTCCCTCTATTGATGGTACTCAGGGGTGACATACCAGCAAAAAGCTGGAGACACAGTAGAGCCCTAACTAGAGTGTGCACAGTGGACAGGCAGAGCTAGTGGTACAGAAAAATTGGAAGCAATGTTAATGATGTGAGCCAGCAGGTAAGGTGTGGAAACTGAAAGTGATACTAGCCAGTGTAGATCAAAAGAAGAAGCAGCTAGCTCCTGTAAGCATGCAGGCTGCCATTTAGGACCTACAGCCACCAAGGACCAAGAGAATATGCAGCCAATCCTATCCTTGTGCACCTGCTGACTGGGGACCATAGCCAACATGGGCCAGGAGAAGAATCAGCCAGCCCCATCCCCAAATGCATGCTGGCCACTATCAGGGCCCTCTTGTGGGTAGCCAGAGTGGGCTGGGAGAAGAAGTAGCCAACCCCACCCTCATGAGCACAACAGACACCATTTGGAACTGTAGCCAGTGCAGGCTGGGAGAACCAGCCAACAACACCTTGAGGAAGATGCATGTGTCTAGAGAAGACTGCCTCATGCCCCACTGCTTCCTCAAGAACCTACATTAAGAAAGGTTCAGTTTTCTGACCCATTGCCTTACACCACAGATGGGTAGCCAATTTACAATTCACAAACCAGCTTACCCAGTGGAAACCAGGAAAATGTCACTGCAAATGCAATCTCTGGCCTCCAGCCCACACAGAACAAGAACAGGAGACATAGACATGGAGGAAACTGGAATCTACAAAACTGAAATTTCTGCGATGATGGCAACTGAAGTAAAGAAACTACTTCGTGAGACTGTAAAAGAAATCAAATCAGAAATATCATCTGAGATAAAACAGAAATTATAAACATTAAAGTGTTTTAGAATATATCCAAGGAAGACATAGATTAAAAAAAAAAAAGAAGAAGCATGGGAAAATGAGGGAAACCTTGAATGAGCCATATGGGAAGAATTGGAAAGCATGAAACAGATCCAAAGAAGTATCTAGGAGATTAAAAACTTGATTTAAAGCTGGTGAAACTGCTTGAAAGAAACTGAAGAAAGACTTTCAGAGCTTGATGACAGGATTTTGGCTAGTGATTGTGAAAGGAATGTTCTCTTAAAAATAAGGAACCAGGAAATAATAATTCAATAACTGCATGACAATGCAAAGAAAAATAATTTAAGAATAATAGGTGCCAACAAAAAAGCAGAGGTCAACAGAAATGACACAAAAAGTCTATTTACAGAAGTAACACCAGGAAATCTCCCAAGCATGGGAAAAAGACATGACATAAAGCTAACTGAGGCATACACAACTCCAGCTAGTCATAACCAAAAGAGTCTGTACCTGGACTTATAATAATCTAGATGACCACAAATCAAGCAAAATAACTGAATATTAAAAGCTGTTAGAGAAAAAAATGGTCATATATAAAGGAAAACCTATTACAATCACAACAGACTTCTTAACACAAATCATGAAGTCGAGAAGAACTTGGAATGATGTGTTACAAGTCCTGAAAGAAAACAATTTCCAAACCAGGTTGATGTACCCTGCAAAACTACCTTTCAAAATTAATGGAGAAACACTATCCTTCCATGACAAAGAACAACTGAAGGAATTCATGACCACCAAGCCAACCCTACAAAGATTACTGAATAGCATTCTACATTGAGACAAAAATGACCACGGTTCCAGGAACAGTGGCAGAGGGGGATCACTGAGCAGTGCAGACAGTTGAATGGAGGGGAAAAGTAGTCAGCCAATGGCAAGAAAATAGCATGGCAGAGACGAGTCAGTGCATGTTGGCCATAACAATTAATGTAGATGACCTCAATTCACCAATGGAAAGAAACACATGCATAGTGGACCAGGACACAGGATCCACCAATATGCTTTATACAACAAACACATTTAACACGAAAGAAAATTCATAGACTGAAAGCCAAAAGAGAGAAAACAATGCTCTATGTGACAGGGAACAAGAACAAAGTAGGTATAACTTGCACATCAATAGCAAAATGGATAAGAAAGATATGGCATTTTTATACACGTAAAGCTACTCAGCTATAAAGAAAGATAACCTTGAAGCTCTTGTAGGTAAATGGATATAACTTGAGATCATGCTCATGGATTCAGAGTCACATGGGTGAACATCGCGTTGTCTCTCTAGTCTAAAAAACTAAAGCAGTCAGTGGGATCCAAAATGAACAATAGATATTATGAAATGAAAGTGGAGGGAATGTCTAAAATGGGAAGGCAGTGACTACTGTTAATCTATTATATTTTGAAATGCTTTATTGTTTTTATTGCTCTGTTTAGTTTGGTTTTATTGTTTTGTTTTGTGTGATTTTATTATTTTTAATGGCATGAGCAGCTATTTCAAAGATATATTATGGTAGCCATTACTGACTTCCTATTATCTTATTTCAAAGCCCTGTAATGCTTTCTTTTTTTTAATTTTATTTAAAGGGGGGGGAAGCAAAACAGAAAAAAGAGTAGAAACTACAGAATTTCAAAAAAATAAACAGTAAGTAATCACTAGTTGGTACATTACATATTGTCTTCTTGGATATAGTTGTTCAAGTTAAAAAATTAAATCAGTCAAAGTGGACATTCAAACAGTGAGGCTGCAAGCAGTTCTGCTCACCAATCCAACAAAAACTTAGCAGCATGGTGATCAATCCTACACACTTAAATATACATGCAGTTACATCCTTTAGAGCACTTTCTTTCCCTCCTTTTGCTTTTTAAGTCCATTATCTGTTGAGTTATATCATGTTTCAGGTTGCTCAGTACCTTACTGATCTGTTTTGTTGTTGTTATTTACTTTTTTAATTTTTTCTTATTTATTATTTTTTTATTTTATCTTATTTATTTTATTTTATGTTGAAGGTAGTAAAATACAGCAGAACAAGACAGGACAAAGCCAATTGAGGCAGTGCAGTGAAATTGGTACAGAACCTCACAGCAGGTCACCAGGATAACAGCAATAGTTATTAGAAACACTATTGCTGGTTTTCTTCACAATAGCTGTTCCTTCAATCAAGTAGAGCAATATCGAAGGAAATACTAAAATTATAAAAACAGAATATTGAATAGAGCAATACCATTGATCAGAACAGAGCAAAACAGAGATAAAAATATTTGTCTTCAAAGAGATGGCAGAAAAAAATCCCCCTTATTTGCTATATTGCATATAGTCAAACTTGCAACAGATGCTCAGATCTCTGGTTCTCACTTGCTAGTGGGGGGGCAGGGTGAGATGGATGTTTGATTCTTAGCCCACAAACCAGTAGGCTCACAGCTGCCCCCTAGAGTGGCATGCTGGCTGCCTGTTTTCCCAGCACCCCAAGTTCCAACATGGCACAGATCTCATGAAATGCTGATATGGTTCTCACCCTGGGGAAGCCGTGGCTTGGGAGGCCACAGCCAGTTACCAGAGCAACATCCTGGCTGCCTGTTTTCACAGCACCCTAAGTTACAACATGGCATGGATCTCAGGAAATGCTGATATCCTGTATTGTTTTCATTGTTTTGTTTTGTTTTGTTTTGATTGACTTCTTCTATTTTGTTTTGCTTGATTTTATTATGTCATGTGTGATGGTTTTGTCAGCTAGTTAGAATATAATAAGAAGCATTATGGTAACCATTGTGGTTTTCCTATTATTTTCTTTATAAGTTTTGTATTGCTTTCATTGTTTTATTTTGATTGGCTTTATTCTGTTCTGTTTTGTTTGATTTTACTATATCTCAAGGTATGGGCAGTTATTTTGAAGATAACAAGAGACATTATGGTAGCCATTATTGATTTCCTTTTATCTTCTTTTGAAGTCCCGTAGCATATCCATTTTTTGTTTTGATTGACTCTATTCTGTTTTATTTTGCTTGGTTTTATTCTCTTCAAAATTAAAAAAATAAAAAATAGTTATCATAGTTGTCAATTACATTTTTAAAATTTTTAAAACAAAAAGAGTACAAATGTTAATACAGAATTTCAAAACAAACTAATAGGAGACTAACACTGGTTAACATATTGGGTATTGTTATCTTCAAAGTAGTTGTTCTGATTACAAGATATAGATATAAAAAAGATCAAACAATTGAACAGTGAAAGTATAAACAGTTCTTTCTGATGAACTAACAGAGATTAATAGTATAGTCAATCATCTTTTGTAAATGTTATTTCCTAAAGAAGAATCTATCATTGCAATACTATAAAATTTATAATTTCTCAAGTGAAAGCATAAAATGAAAGTTGTGCAATGAATTGAAATTATTGAAGGTTTAAGAAATGTAAGGTGGTCTTTAATTGGAGTTGTGTTCTTTGATAGGTAGGAAAATAAAGATGATTCCAAGAACAATGGAGATGTTTCCATGCACAAGGAATCGTTCAAACACGAAGGACCACATGAAATAAGAGAACAAAGTTGAGGTGACAATCTTCAGTTTACAAAGCTGTTATGTGGACAGAAAGCCACACATGTTCTCTATAATTTTAAAAAGCTTTCTCTCCCAATCTTTATTTTTATAAACAGCTTAAATCAAGAAGCAAAACATTACTGAGGATGAAACACATTCTAAAGATTTTCATCTATCTATATTTTCTTGAACAGAACCCTAAATTCTCTTTGTGTGGTACTTTCTATCTTGCAGAATAATTATAATGAGAATAAAGACTGATTTATCTAAGGCATGATATTAAATAAAGGAAATCAAATTGAGGGCCTTTTGTGTGTGTGTGTGTGTGTGTGTTATGCAGACCCTTTATTTCTAAGTTACATACCTGCTTTCACTATTATTTTCTTCATAGTTCATCACTTGAAGATGAACAGATACTTTTGTACATGTAATTCTAATGATTGGGGATCTAGAATGGTAGAGATGTTACTTTCTATTGCAGAAAGTTTAAAGGAAGATGGGTGGAGAAGCTACTTAGGCATGACTGTCTCACTACTCCCTCGACCTGGTTTGTAGTCAAGTGAAAAGCTAAAGCTGGTATAGTCCAACTCCCTGTAACTAGTCTCCCTTAATTAAACACACTTATGTGAGATTTGGAAGGTTGGAGTGACAGTTCCTTTCCTTTCGTGTACAATAACTGAGAATCACCCCAGGTCTTGTGAAAACAGATTTCTGGCTCCTACTCAGTAATAAAGTAGATCTGGAGTTGGGTTGAAAAATCTGAGTTTCTAATAGGGTCCCAGGTGATTCTCACCTGAAGACTGTCATTCATTTCCCAGTTTCATGAACATCAGAAGTGTTCTTCATGGTTGCAGTAGTGATGATTGTGTTGGACCTTCCTGATGTGTAGGTCCTATCTATTGTGGAGTCAACTGGGGGGATCGCTTAACCTTTCTCTAGTAATTCAAAACTATATGCATAGAATTTCATACGTTACATTCTTTTCTGTCAGAGGGAACTACTTATGTATGTTTCCCAAATTAAACCACTCATTGATTCACTAGTATACCCCAAACTGTTGTAAATGACGAGCAAATGTCCATAAATCCTTCAGACTACATCATGCTGCTTAGTTTAATCCACAAATCCTTGATAGTGTTATAAATAAGTGTGAGGAGAAACTCTGTCCCTCTGGAATTGGATTCACTAAGAGACTCTGCAGTAATGTGTAGTCGAGGCTGACCAGTCATGCTGGTTTGCCTGCAGAGAGGATTTTCCCAACATGTGGATTTCTCAGTGCCAAGAATGGGAGAGAGTCATGTTAATCTGGCCTGGTCAACAACTCTGGTATAATTTTTCTTATTTATCTTGAATATGTTGTACAGAAAAAGAAATATGTTTATGCAGATAATATTGAGGAGATTTGAGGAATTGTTATCAGGAAGCCTTTGAAATCAGAAAAGCATAACCAAGTCAACTTCTTTTTACACTGGAAACACTATTATGGCATTCTTCAAATTTGGCAATGTGTGACACACCAGAGTATGAGACTGTAGTCATTGAAACAGTGGATTGATCCAAGTGTTGATTGTTATCTGAAAGAACTAATGCAGATCACTAAGTTACCATCTGTGTGCAGTGGAACCAAACTGAACCTACCTGTACTGCTGTGCAAAGGAAATAAAATAGTATATGCTTAAAAGAGATGCATGGCTCTGAAGAAGCATGAGAAACATGTAAGAATTATTTTTATTATTATTATTATTATTAATTACCAAGAAAATTGTATGAAGGAATCAGAAGGAAATTTGGGCCAGGGAGAATAGAGAAGGAACATATCAGATAAAAATGAAGAGTGTAGATGAAGTAATCTGGATGACATTGGTACAAAGTATCATTTCCTCATGACTTTTGAATTTACACCTCTTTGCCTTAGGTATTGCCAGTGGCCAAAAGTAAAAAATGAAGTGTATAAGATTTTCTATATTGAAAGCAGTAGAACCATGAATGACTTCCAAACACAATGTGAAAATTTATATTAATTTATAATTATGATTGAAGGTAGAAAAAATACCTCCTAATTGAGAGAAAAATCAACTTGAAATAGCTACCTGCAAACAAAATGGCAGAAATGAGGGAGTTAAGGAAGAAGAAAAAGTAGAGAAATAATGCCCACAATACAGAGAAATTAGAATTTCCAATCCACAACTGGGTAGCCATGCAGAAAGCATATATCTGCAGTTTCTAAGAACTAACATTTATGCAGAAAGAGAACAATAACATTCACAACAAGAGTTTTCTTCTCAGTGTCCTCTGCAGGGCCGTCTTTACTTCCTTGTTCCTCAGGCTGTAGATCAAGGGGTTGAGCATGGGGATCACTGTGGTGTAGAACACAGAAGCCACATTCTCCTGGGCCAGGGAACTGGCTGTGGAGGGTTTTAAGTACACAAAGGTAATGGATCCATAGAAAAGTCCTACAGCTGCAAGATGGGAGCTGCAGGTGCTGAAGGCTTTGGACCTGCCCTCAGTAGAGCTGATGCGGAGGGTACTGGACAGGATAAAGGCATAAGATATAAGAACAACTAAGCTGGTGAGTATGATGTCAAACCCAGCAAAGAAGAAGATTGCCATCTCTGCATCATAGGTGCTAAAACAGGAGAGCTTCATGAGAGGGGCAATGTCACAGAAGTAGTGACTAATGAGGTGCTCACAATAGCTCAATGTTAACATGACACCAGTCTCTATTGTGGAGCCAATGAATCCTATGACATAGACCAGAGCCATCAGAAGGGAGCAGAGACCATGAGACATGATGATATTGTAAAGCAAAGGGTAGCAGATGGCCACATATCTGTCATAGGCCATCACTGTGAGCATGTAACACTCAACAATGGCAAAAACAAGGAAGAAGTAGAGCTGACACATGCACCCCACATAGGAGATGACATTCTTGTGGGACACAAAGTTCACCAGCATTTTAGGGGTAGTGACAGAAGAGTAACAGAGGTCCACAAGTGACAGGTTGCTGAGGAAGAAGTACATGGGCGTGTGAAGCTGCCGGTTGAGACATATCGGGGTGATCATGCCCAGGTTCCCCAGCACAGTGACCATGTAGACCGCCAGGAAGAGGAGGAAGAGGGGCACCTGGGGCTCTGGCCTGTTAGTTAGTCCTGCGCGGATGGACTCTGCCACTGTAGAGTGATTTTCTGCAGCCATTCTGCCCGGGTGGGGTCCTGTGGGAAGGAGGGAAGAGGCCCTGTGAGCTGGCGCCCTTGAGCTGCTTGAGCTGTTTTTTTCTCTGTTTGGGGCTGTTGAGCCATCGCTGCTCATGGTTGATGTGTCCTCTCTAAACCTGGACTTCTCACTGAGGGATAAACCAGCCCTTGAATATTTCGAAGATCTTGGGGAATACAGTCTAGAGTTTAGGTGAAAAGCCAAAGAGAAAGGGGGAGGGGCCAGATATAGTCCCCAAGGTCACATCCTTGTGCCCTACCCAGAGACGCCCAAAGTGCACTTTACTCATCTCCTCTATTTCAGATCAATGAAACTGCCAGTTAACTTTAACTGTTAACAAAAGAACTCTGGTTAAGGACATCCAGTTATGTTTTTAATGGTGGATAATAAAAATATGGCAAGAAAGACTTTGATATAAAGCTCATTTGTTCCTCCAAATGAGTCTATATCTACCATTTTCTCTATCTCCATCTCCATCTATCTCTAGCTCAATCGCTGTCCTTACCACTTTCTTATCTTTAAAGGGCTTCTCTAAGACAAAGAATGTTGTCTTACCAAAATTGCAGCTACAAACATAATTTTAAGCACAAACAAGATAAGTCATCATACAAATCTTTCAAGTATTGATTTCTATTAAAATACGAGTTGTTATTAAACATGAGGAATTTGTTCTTCTTCACAGGGCATAATATAAGCAGAGGTTCTCAATGTTTCCTGTATATTATGACTACTTGGAACATTTAAAAAGTATTGATACCAAATTCTACTCACAGAAGAATTGATTTGATGATCCTTGGTTTAATCTTGGGGACTGGCACACAGAAGGTGTTCCATAGCTAATTATAGATATAATTTTCAGGTTGTAATATCAAAACATGGTGCTGTACATTCCTAATATCAAAGTGTTCGGATTACAGTGCTGTCTCTAGGAAGCATGAACAATCATTGCTGAAGGTGACCTTAGTGTGGACATATGTATATGTCAGATGTATTTCTTATGTTCATAAACAAGCTCTCACTATATTGACTGTTTCCTGATGTAGTCATCAAGATGGAGGAAAATACTTTTACAGAAAACTTTTATCCTTATTTCATATTGAGAAAAATGATAAGCCAGACCTGAACAACTTGCCCCAGGTATACAAATTATTGGTAAATTAGGATGAAATTTACCTCTGTTCCTCTCTAACCATGAGCTTCCTCCTTTGCTCTCTGCAGGTAGCCTTACAAATCTGCATGTTAGCACACCAAGAAATGGTGTGCTTATAGCACGCTTACTCTAGTGCTTGCCTCATAAACACAAAAAGAGGAATGCTTGTTTGCTGTCATTGTGCAGCAAACTGAAGTTCTAAACGTTCACTAAGTTATAGAAAATGCCCTTACTGGTAGGAGGCAGACCGATTCTGAAGCTCAAGACTCCTGACCACCTGTTTGTTCTGTCTTCATTAAACTATAATTTTTATTGGAGAGGTTTAAATTTTTATTTTATGGTCCTGGGAATCAAACTCAGGACCTTGCTTTTATCAGGCAGGCACTGTGTTGCTGAACTATATCCCTGGCCTGAATTTTTTGCTGTAGATACTTTGTGCATCTCTATATTATTAGCAGCAAAATGTATGTACTATAATTTTCAAGATGGAAGTTATATTATTTGTAATTCATATGCATTTTTAACATTGTAAATACTAAGCAAAGAATAAAAACCCTTACCTTGGAGCCCTACAATGTCAGTGAATAACTGTCTAGATATGATGTATGCATGTATGTATGTTTATATGCATTAATATTTAACCCAAATTTTTAAATATAGCTTAAAAATAAATATCATTTCATCTCAATAACAATGATAACTGCCACTGATTATATTTTCTCTTAGATATAAAAATATTATTTAAAGCCCTTAAAATGTAGTGTGAGGACAAGAAAGTCTGCACTGCATTGTGAGTTCTATGGAAAGTGTAAATGAGAACCAAAATGTATAACAGCTATTGTGAAATAGGGAAAAAAAAATTCAAATGGGAAGGAGAACGAAAAAGGTTGGAGGAGGAATGAAAAGCATGGAAAAGAAAAAAATGAGGTAAGAAGGATAAAATGGAATAAAATGTAAATGAGGAGAAGAGGGACTGAGGGGAAAGGGAGAAGCATGGGAAAAAAGAGGAATCAAGATATGTTGTGTAGGCTGGGCATGGTGGTGCACCCCCGTAATGCAGCACTTGGGATGCTGAGATGGGAGAATTGCCACTAGGTTGAGTCCAGCCTGTACTACATAGCGAATTCAAGGTCAGCCTAAGCTACATCACAAGACCTTGTCTTAAAAAATAATCACATATGAGCATGAATTCCTTATGATGCATGTGAGGAGTATGTGTATCTAAATTGTACCAATAAACAATTAAAATGCATTTTTGTTTATTACAAAATAATTTTTTCTAGCTAATAAGAGATTTAAAACATTATATATTCCCTTGTTCCCAATATCTGCTCTAAATATGATACAAAGCAGTGCATAGTGATTGGGGTTCAGAAGAGTGTTCCATTGCATAGTCAAGCCCCAGCATCAAGGATTTTATTTTTTATACCCACAATCTCCTAATAATATATACTAGGCTACCACAAATCATATATTGCTTATGAATTGCTACAAGTATTACCTTAATCTTACCAAGCCATCAGAAGCTCAGGATTGCTGCTAAAGAGATCATAGCATACAACAGAAATGCACCTAGCAATGAAAGTAAAAGCATGATTGCACATACCTTGCATTAAAAATAAGAGTTCAAGAGGAGAAAGATTTTCTTATATAATTTTCATAAGTTTGTATCAGGCATATGTGTGGAAGAAAACTGATACACCATCTCCTGGAAATTTTAGAGAATGCTATTGGCTTCAGTGATCAACAAGGAAATATATAGATATATTTCTAGTGCCTAATGTGCTCATAAAGCCTAGTATTGTCATGGAAAAAGATCACCAAGATTTGTGAGCAGGAAATACGGTTTACAAATGCAAGGGAAGGCCATCTCCTGGGATGTAGTTACTCTGGAGACTGTGATCTTCACTAAGGGACAATTAGAGTCTTGCTTCATACCTGTTCCGTGAATAATTTCTCTTTATACTTGTAGAGTCGTCTTGCAGCTGTGGAAACTTCAAATCTGATTCAAACATTGGAATATTTTAGCACTAACAGCCCCATCAGCAGCAGCATTGTCATCATCACCAGCCTCCTCCTCATCATCATCATTGTCCTCTCTGTAAATACTCAGTCACTGCCATCACATCACCAGCAATCACTGCTATTGTCATTCTTACTCATCACTAGTAGTTTATCACTCTCCAGAACCAAGCAGTGCCATGCTTATGTTAGAGCATGTTGTAAGCTTCGGGAAAGATTTTTAGTAAAACAAACTATAGTTTTAGTAAAGGATCACTAAAGTGACAAGTAACCTTGAATTGTCATCCTGCTGTTGAATCCACAGACTGATGGGTAGAATAACAGGTCATGAGGGCCATGACAGGTAGATTTTTAGGAACTCTTAAGTTGTACATACTCATTCACTAGAGAAGTTTGTTCCTAAGAAAATTTCTGTTTTATCACATACTCAATATTTTGTTACCATGAAAATATTTTTCATAGAGTTCCAAGTTAAACTATTTATATGGAGATCATTGTAGTTACACATGCAGTTGTAACAAATAGGGAGGTCTCAGTTGTTCTTTTTATGCCATTGCCCCCAAATAGTACCATTTTGTAGACAATTGTACAATATCACAGCCTGGATATTGGCACTGACACAAATCCATTAGTTTTATTCTTGATTGCTCAATTTTCCTTGTACTTGTTTGTGTCACTATGTATTTCATTATGTGTTTTTTTGTTATTTTTTTTTCAAATACAAATGTTCACATATTGGTTACCACAGTTAAGTTAAAATTACATCATTTTCATTTCCTAAGTTTTAAAACAGCTATTTGGTTTTCTGTTCTCCAAAATTGACCACTCATTGTGAGTTAATAGCCAGCCTGAACTACATAGTGAAAACTTGTCTTAAATAAAATAATTCTTTTTTCTTACAATAATGTTACTTAAGATTTCACCTTGAGGAAGAGATCACAAAGTCACCAAGAAGCAAGCCCTCCATGTGAACTGGCAACATGCATGGGCCGCTACGGGAGGAAAGCCAGACACCAGCCTTTTCCCATGAGTCAGCGCCATTCACAGACTGCAGGGAAAGAGAACAAGAAGTCACCAAGAAGCAGGCCCTCCCTGTGAATTAGCACCATGTGTGGCTGCTGGGGGTATGGCCAGATGCCGGAGCCTTCCGGCACAAGGGCTGGGAAACAAGAAGAGCCATTCCCTACCCCTGCCACAAGTGACTGGCTGATCTGGAGAAACACAGGCTGTGATGATAGCTATTGATGTAAAATACAATTTAATTCTTGTAGTGTTCGGTGTTTCACTGACTTTGCAGGTCTAAAGCTGGTGGTCTGATCATCTATTCAGAGGACAGCAATAGGCAATATAACATCCATGGGGAATCTTCTTCTGAAGGTGGTAGCCATGGTTAATTCCCTGTGATCTTGTTTTGAAGCCCTGTATCACTTTCATTATTTTGTTGTGTTGGGTTTTACTCTGTTTGCTTTGTTTGATTTTATTATATACAATAGCATGAGTAGCTATTTCAAGCATAACAAGATACATTATGGTAGCCATTCTGGATTTACTCTTTTCTCGTTCTGAAGCCCTTTACTGCATTCATTGTTTTGATTTTGTTGGTTCTATTCTTTTCTGTTTTATTTGATTTTTAATATGTCTGATGATATGAGCAACTATTTTGAAGACCACAAGAGACATTATAGTAACCATTGTTGATTTCCTATTATTTTGAAGTCCTATGTAACTTACATTTGTTTATTTTGATTGGCTTTATTCTGTTTGGTTTTGCTTGATTTTATTCTCTTTAAAATGCAAATTAAAAAAACAGACAAAAAGATTTCACCTTATTTTTTATATAGAATTACTATTTTTCAAGCACAACTTCTATAAAATACCCTCCATTTGAGGACCTCTTCAAATATATCAGAAGGGAGGAAATCTATCTCTATTGCTGAAACATATTGAAAATGTTTTTCAAGTAGATGCTGTACATAAGAATGCATTTATGTGCTCTGAATTTTAGATCTTCAACCACAGTACCAATATCACAAAATTCTCCTTCCAGATGTTCATTGCATGTTTTCAGAGTTCTATGATCATCGTCATTATGAATAACTCAGGCCATTATCTTAGTGCTTTAAACACCAAAATCTTCAGATCAGGACAACTCCGATATGGGCACACTGGACCTGCAGGAAAGCATGGATCAGATACACAGGGGGCTCCCCCCTGGCTTATGCAGGCCTGTCAGAGTGGACTTGCATGTGGGGCCATGTGGCTGTGGGTGTTGGAAGTTGTGGTGGTGGTTGCAGTGTTCCGGCTTTTTTAATTTTTGGAACTTGGGAAGGGATCAGATGGTGGGAGCATATGCACATCCCTGATGGTAGCAGATCTCCTCCTGCATGAGGGCAGAATATCTAGCCAGCCATGACTCCCCTCATCCCCCTACTCTCCCCTCATCTCATATATTTTTAATGAGGGAGTCAAATTCCAGGTTAATAAAGCTCAACTACTCTCCTCCAACATCATGGGATCTTCCACCACCACTCCTGTCAAGAATGGAAGAGTGGGGTGAGACTCAGAACCACCAAAGTTCCCCAGCAGAGGGTGAAGAGGTCAGAAACTAAAGTAGTGAGAAGCAGGTATTTTTTTATAGAGTTGAGGAAGCAGAGACAAAGCTGCCAGACCACAAGGTAGGGGAGCTTGAATAAACTTCTCAATCTGTGGTCTATTTTCTGCCCATACTTACAGTGGTAAGCTGGTCCCTAAAAGTAACTGTTTCACCAATTGGTGTAGTTGAGGGCAATCGAGGTCTTAGGCTTTGTTTCTAGGGTGAGCTAAGGGTCACAGGGTCCAGGAACATGCAATAAATGTGTACAAGCTTCTCCCTAAAGGTAACTTCTTTATACCTGCAAAATTTTCACAAAAAGTAACTTCCTCCAGTAGGCTGGTGGTCAGTATCTCTCCTGTAACTGTCTCTGCAGCACCAAAATGAGAGGCCCTTCACATGCAGCTCCTGTACCAAGGCCTTTGCCACGGCCAACAATCTGAAGCAGAATGTGAAGGTTATACACCGTGCAGTGAATTGAAAACTGGTGGTCAATTTGTAACACCTGCTGACCTGAATCAGTGTGGCACTGAGTGTGGATGGTCCTCCTGAGGATTGTGGCCAACATAAAAATGAGACCTGGAGAGAAAGAAGTGTTGTTGTTTGTGTTATTGGTTCTCCTGATGCTGTTGGTTCTCCTGGAGGAGATTGTTACCATGAGCATCACTTCCTGGCTCCAAAGGGGAAGATGGTGTGCTGTTTAATCTCCTGGAGTAGCTTGTCACACTGGCTTTCTGATATGAATTCAGCCACTCTCATCATTGGAGCTCAGGACCTCATTGTCACTAAGGATGGCTGTGGTACTTTTCAGGGGAGCTTTAGTCCTTACTTTAAGCATCACCTCCTGACTTCAGTGCAGAAACCTCAGCCTGCTGGCAGAGATCTTTCTTCTCAATGGCGCGAACTTTCTATCTTCCACCAGTGACCTTTGGAACTTCCCCATGCAGATCGTGAAACAGACTTGCATGAGTCATTGTCCTGGGCCATAGGCCTCTAGTTGGACTTGCAGGGAGCATTGTTGTGGGCTCTAGGTCTTCACCAGGACTCATGCAAGACATGGCCATGAGTTTCAGGCCCTCAGCTGGATTTTCTGGATCTTACTGTGTAAACAGATTTCCTGCACTCCATCTTTTATATTTGACTATTTGGGTGATTATTGTGAAAGAATGCCATAAATTATGTGTCCTGTATGAAATGGTTTTCCTTGCAAACCCTGATTGCAACACATAGCAGCCAGCAGGTCACCCACCAGATCAAGAAGAGGCAGCTTCAGGAGGCTACCTTGGCCATGAAAGCCAAGCAGCAGCTGGAAGCCATCACCTGTAGTCAGAGGGACCAAGGTGATACTGGATCCAGAAGCGGAGACCCAGCTGAAGGCCGGTGGTTCTGCTTTTGTGGAAATATTTGCAGCATTGCACTGGCTAGAATTAAGGCAGTGATTGTTTAGGTGTCTTTACTACTTTTCCAGGAAACTTCCTAAATTCTAACTAAATGATCTATTCAGACCAGAAAGTACTCCTCCCACTTTTTATGATTTTGAAAACTGTGTCTAAGTCAGGAGTGAGAGATTTCTGTTCCATTTTTAATTCCTGTATACTCACCATGCTGGTGACTGCACTGCAAGTGTAATAGAGTCTATTGATTTCCTAATCTTCAGAATTACATGAGACTTATGGTCAAAGAAGCAGTTTTCATCATTTAAAAATCTACTCCTTACAGACGCAGAACATGGCAGTGCATGGTTGACCAAGGACACTGCTGGAGTATGAAATCAAGTTCTGAAAATACAGAATCGTATTAGATTCATATGTGGTTTGTTAATTTTTAATATCACTGTTTTTCACTGTTTTGTGAGTAAATAAGAGCTGCTTTGCTGAAGTGTTTCTTCACTGTTTTGATTGCTCTTTACCTACCCCCAAGGCACTAATAACAAGTATGGAGGACAGAGCAAACTCACCAGGATGCTAGTGGTCTTGGAGCTCAGTTCTGAGGCTCCTCTTGGTTGAGGCATTGAACTCCACAGCAGGAGGGGTTTGCAGGGTGGACAAGAGGTGAGAACAATAGAAAAGACCCTCAACTACAAGGTTCCCATGTGTGCGACTGTTCTAAGATTTCCTAGATCAGAATACATTTTTATTAGTTGTGAATTTGGATTTGTATTTAGAAGAAGAAACAGATCTGCTCCTTCATTATATTTGGGTAAATTAACAGATTGTAGTCAATTTTTTGGATTTCCTTCAGTACCTGCAGATTTGGTATTTTTACTTAAATTAATAAACATAAAATCTTTCAAATATATAAGTAGTGGCATTGGCTTCAATATTTCAAGGAAAAGCAAATAGGTGTAATTTTTTTGCACATTGGATTAATTACCATCAGTAAGAAACATCAGAGTTTTTAATCAATATTAAAGATGGTCAGTTTTGAAGCATATTTCATCATTGGTTATGGTTTTGAATAGAAGTCAATCACCTTTCATGCCATAAATCAGAATTACAACCTCAATTTCATATTAAGTGTACTAAATGTTACTTTTAACCAGTTCCTTAGGACTGTATTCAAGAACCAATGAAGATTCCTCAAAAAACTTAAAATAGACCCAGCTAGGTTTTTTCACAAATCTTTTTCAAATTGGAGGGAAAATCAGAGATGCAGAAATGGGGAGGGAGAGGAGGGAAAAACAATGGGAAAATGAAAGCAAATGCAGAAATAGAACTTTTATAAGTGGGAAGGGGAACAAGAATTTAAAGAAGCAGGGAAAGATGGAAGAGTAGGGGTTAAAAAATAATTAAGATGTGTTACGTCCATATAACCACTCCCCATGATGAATTCCATAAGTATTTTTTAAAACATGTACCAACACTATGGCACCAACCCAGTGCACGGGGCGGACTCCCAAGCTTGCTCCCGGGAGGAAAGACCACACTCTGCTTCTGGGGCCAACCTAAGAAGCAGGACAGGGACAGGCGGCCCTAACCGGGCCACACTCAGCAAACTCCAAGCAGCAAGTGGGTGCGGAATCCAACCCCAGGCAGAGACCTGGGCGGCATCCCAGTGCACGGGGCACCCAGCACACGGGGCAAACTCAGAACTTCCCTCCCAGGGGAACCTTGGACTACTGCGGAGTAACTGTACTACATTGCAGGGAGATTCAGTAACTGCCTCACCCAAACAGAAAATCTCGGCAGGCCCCAGTCAGTGAGTATACCCCTAAAATAGAGGTGTACAGTGGGTAAATAGGGCCAGTAATAAAGCCCCCTCCAACTAACTGTAAGGCCTTGGTGACTCTGACAAGAGTGTAAGTGACCCCTACAGACACACAGAAAACATCAGCCAGAGCGAAAATGGCAAAATGATAAAGGAAAATGCAATCTCAAACATTGAGTCCACCAGGAGCAAGTACAAGAGACACTGAAATAGAGGACTTCAAACGTAACACACCAGAAATCTCTGAAAAGATAGCAAGTGAAATAAAAAACAACTCCATAAGGCTATAAAGGAAATCAAATTAGAAGTACTCTCCCATGTAAAGATAGAAATAACAACCTTAGTAAAGGAGTTGCTCAGTGCAGTTAAAGAAGAAATACAGAAAAAGGTACAGAAGCATAGGAAACTGATTGAAACCTAGAATGAACAATACAGAAAATAAGCAGAATGCATGAAACAAACTCAAAGAGACATCCAAGAAACAAAAATTCTATTGAAAGTGTGCAAAACCACTTAAATGAAGCTGAGGATAGGATTTCAGACCTTGAGGACAGGATCTCAGTTTGTGATCATGAAAGGAAAGAACTTCTAAAAATAACAAAACAGCATGAAATGACAATCCAGAAGCTTCAAGATGATGCCAAGAGCAACAATATAATATTAATAGGCATTAATGAAGATGCAGGAGTCTACGCAAATGACATACATAAAATATTCACAGAAGTAATAACAGAAAATTTCCCAAACATGGGGAAAAAATCTGATGTGCAGATAAGTGAGGCATATACAACATCAAACAGTCACAGTCAACATAAATCTGCACCCAGACACATAATAATTAAGATCTCAGACATACAGCATAAAAACAGAATACTAAAAGCTGTTAGAGAAAAGACACAACTCATCTATCAAGGAAAGCCCATTAGATTCATGGAAGACTTTACAACACAATCCCTCAAGGCAAGATCAGCTTGGATTGAAGTATTTCAAGCCCTGAAAGAAAACAACTTTCAACCCAAACTGATGTACCCAGCAAAACTTTCATTCAAATTTAATGGAGAAACAAGATACTTCCATGACAAAGAACAACTGAAGAAATTCACATCCACAAAACCAACCCTAGAAAGAGTACTGAAAGACATACTAGACAGAGACAAAAATGACCACAATATGCAGAACAACAACAGAAAGAAACCACCAGGCAGAACAAGCAATTAAATAAGGGGGGAAAGCAGAAAGCAAACAACTGGAACATAACATGGCAAAGGTGAGCCAGTACATATCAGTGATATCCATAAATGTAAATGGCCTCAATTCACCTATCAAAAGAAATAGATTGAGAGAATGGATCAAGAAACATGATCCCACAATATACTGTATACAAGAAACAACATATTTCCAAAAGAAAACTCATAGATTGAAAGTCAAAGGATGGAAAACAGTATTCCATGCAACAAGAATGTAGACAAAGTGAACTTCAAACCTAAAATGATTAAAAGAGATAAAGAAGGTCACTACATACCCCTTAGTGGAAAAATCCAAGAGGAAGAACTAACAATTATAAATATATATGCACCAAATACAGGAGCACCCAACTATATAAGACAGATACTAATGGACATGAAAAACCAAATACACAAGAACACAATTATAACAGGATACCTGAACAGCCCATTGTTACAAAGAGACAGATCAACTAGACAAAAAGGGAGCAAAGAAATAATAGAACTGAATCACACCTGCAAGCAATTGAACTTAGTGGATGTTTACAAAGTGTTCCACTGAAACACATCACAATACACATTCTTCTCAGCTGCACATGGGACATTGTCCAAAATAGACCATATATTAACTCATGAAACATTCTTAAGTAAATGCAAAGGTATTGAAATCATCCCGTGCATAATATCTGAACATAGTGCACTGAAATTAGAAATCAATGGCAAAAGAAATTGCAAAACCTGCATAAATACATGGAAATTAAATAACAACCTTTTGAACAATCAGTGGGCTACAGATGAAATTAAAGAAGAAATAAAGCAATACCTACAATTCAGTGAAAACATGGAAACAACATACTGCAATCTGTGGGATGCAATGAAAGCAGTCTTAAGAGGGAAATAAATAGCAATAAATTGTTATATCAAGAAAACAGAATGAGTACAAATAAACAACCTAATGCTCCATCTCAAGCTTCTAGAAAAAGAAGAGCAACCTAAACCCAAAGCTCATAGAAGAGAGGAAACTGTAAAGATTAGAGCAGAAATCAATGCAATTGAAACTAAAAAAACAATGCAAAGAATTAGTAAATTGAAAAAATGGTTTTTTGAGAGAATAAACAAAATTGACAAATCCCTAGCTAAACTTATCAAGAAAAAGAAAGAAAAAACCCACATTCACACAATAAGGACTGAAAAGGGGAAAATTACTACAAATCCCATGGAAATTCAAAAGATCATGAATACCTACTTTGAAAATCTCTACTCATACAGAGTGGAAAACACAGAGGAAATAGACAGATTTCTAGAAACACATGAACTACCAAAGCTCAACCAAGAAGATATAGCAATTTTGAACAACACAATATCAACTATTGAAATTGAAAATGTAATTCAAAACTTACCAACAAAGAAAAGCCCAGGTCCTGATGGATTCACAGTTAAATTCTACAAGAAATTTAGAGAAAATTTGATGCCAATACTCCATAAACTCTTCAATGAAATTGAGAAGAAAGTGAGGGAAGTCAAGATGGCCGACCAGTGAACAACAAAATACAAAGCCTCCCGGGAGAATTTGCCAGAATAAAACACCCTGGAGAGACTCAGACAGAGGGTGATGGATCCTCTTGACACAGAAAGAAATTCAAACATAAAAAAGCTTGTCAAATATATCGGTACTACAACTGAAACAGCTAAAAATTATGGGACACAGCATTTTTGTTCATTGCGACCAGCCAAGTTTGTAACAGCCTGAATCCATGCCTGCCTGCAGAGCTGCTCAAACTCATTCCCTCCTCCACTCACAGGAACCACAGCAGTGATGAAGTCAGGGGTTGGTGAGCCCAACAGAGAGCAGAGCCAGTGAAGGGACCATCATTAATCCACAGTCAGTGCTGGGAATGAGACCCCTCCACAGGAAGGGCACGACCAAATGGGCGACATGTTGGAATTGGCAAGAGGAGCCTGAACTGGGAGAGACAGTGACTTCAGTTGGTTCCTCCTTCCTCAGAGCAGATTTGTGGGATTTGCTTGAACAGGACCACGCCCCTGGCAGGGATCCAATGAGCCATTCCAAAGCAATTCCCTGCACCTAGCAAGCACTAACTGGGTGAAGGCATGTGAAGTTTTATTGGCCTGGTGGGGAGGGGCAGGCATACACAGCTGCTGCTTACACCTCAGTCACAAGAGCAGGCAAGAGAGGGCGGGAAGTCCCTTGCCAGCGTGCTTCAGAGAAAACATGGCCAACAGGGAAGGGGGCTGGGACTTGCACTTTAACCTGTGTGGAGGAAGCTGGGACCATGACAGGAGAGAGAGGCTGGAGGAGGCCCCCAGCCCAGAATCCTGAGAGCCCTTGATGAAGTTCCCTTCACTGGCTCCACTCTCTATTGGGCTTACCAACGCCTGACTTCAGCACTGTTGTGGTTCCTATGAGTGGCAGCGGGAACAAGTTTGGGCAGCTCTGCCGGCCAGCGCGGATTCAAGCTGGTGCAAACTTGGTGGATCACTGCAGAAACACTGTGTCCTGTAATTTTTAGCTGTTTCAGTTGTAGTCCTAAAGTATTTGATGAGCTCTTTTACATTTGAATTTATTCCTGTGTCAAGAGGATCCATCTCCCTCTGTCTGGGTCTCGCCAAGGTGTTTTATTCTAGCAAATGAGTTGTTTCTGCCAGGAGGCTTTGTATTTTCTTGCTCACTGATGGGCCATCTTGACTTCTCTCTTTTTGCAGTCTCACTGCCTGAATGTCCACTTTGTATGCTTTAGTTTTGTAACTTGAATGACTATTTCTAAAAGGACAAAATGTAATTTATCAATTAGTAATTTCTTACTGTTTAGCTTTTTTCTGAAATTCTGTAATATTTGTACCCTTTTTCTGTTTTTTTCCTCTTTAAATAAAATTTAAAAAAAGAAAACATGTACCAATAAAATGATAAAATAAATGTGGATAAAATATGTAAGATGTGATCTAAAAATATGATGATGTTTAAATATTAAAAATTTATTATTGTAGAAGATATATTGCCATTAAGTCCCTTCAGTATGGTCCCCTCTGATTCAAACCCAGCTACTCAATGTTCTGCCACTTTCTGAACCCGTCCTGGCAGCCCCTTCTCATGAGCATCTTAGTTATGCTCTTTTAGTTTCATTTGCCTCAGCATATTTTTCATGGCTACAACAACGTTTATTTCACTTATAAACCTGCACTTTGGCCAAGCAGGGGAACAATTGTCTTCATGCCACTTGGCACCAGCTATGACGGCTTGGAAACTGAGTGTTACGCATTTGATGTTGATATTACCTCACATCTTAACGAGGGCTGTAGTTATGATGAACTTACCTAGCTTTTCTGAGCATTTATTACAAGTAAATCAGACCCAAATTGTACAATTTGTACATTTGTGAATTGGGAAGAAACTGTTTAAAAGAAAACATAAACTACAGTAGAGGAAATGGGAAAGGAGAATGAAAGAAAGGAAAAATAGAAAAAATGTGTATGTATGCAAAATAGTTAAGATAATTATACAGCTGCCCTCTATTTGTTCCTTGAAATGAATGTTTTGTGCTAACATTGTTTAGACAAGATTTTATACCTGTACCCTGCACTCTGAATAACTACTACCAAGACAGCAATACACAGTGTATCAAATATTGTAACTGTCCTATTAACTGTCCTACTAACCTGATTTGAAATTCAGTTCATTGTTTATCTTTTTTCTATATAAAATTTAAAAATAAAGAAAAAAAGAAAAGAAAGTTTTGTGACTGGGGAGGGAAAAGGGGTTTGAAAGGAATAGATAAGAATGGAGGAAAAGAGGAATCAAGATACATCACATCAAGTACAGATACAAATTCCCTGTGATGAATGTGACCCTTACATATATCTAAACTGTAACAATAAACTTAATTAAACTAAAAAAAGAAACATTTTATCATGGTGATGGACTTCTGGTACTTTGAGTACAATGTGGCATTGATGGGTCCTCTTTGGGTCATAGTTATTTGGCGTTGTATATACCTCACTTCTTTGTATGTTTGAATCTTTCTCTAGATTTGGGAAGTTTTTGTGCCACTATCCCTACAAACAGGTTTTTTCTGCCATTTGTGTTATTGCCTGACTTTGCACTTATTCGAATTATTTTAGATTACTCTGCATTATGTCATCTAGTGTCTGTAGGATCTTTGCTGCTTTCGTGTTGTTTTTCAAGTATTTTCAAATAGTTGGTCTTTGAAAGCATCATTGTTTTCTAGTTCTGCAATTCACCCTTATATTGGTCACTTCTGCCCATACTTTCAACATATTTCTAGTCTCCTTGATTTCTGATTAAAATATTTTCATTCTTTGGCATATGTTTTATAGCATTTTCTTTAGATGATTGGCTTCTTATTAATGTCTTCTGAAAGCTTCTGAATCATTTTTGTTGTTATTTCTATTACCTGTTTAATTATGTCTTCTGTGATACCATGAAGTACCTCTTTGGTTTGTTTTCCAACCTCCTCTGCTATCCTTTCAACTAATTTGGGTATGTGGCTTCTCTGTTCTGCCCCATGTGCCCCTAGCTTGGTTTTGGGGGAGGTGGGAGTTTGGGGAGACTTTTGTTGCCCTGTGTATTTATCTGTTTTTTTGCTTGGTGACATCTGTGGATGCTTTAAGATTTTGCTGCTGGTATAGCAATCTCTTTACCCACTTTTCAGCAATGTACTTTGGGCATGGCTCACTACAGTTCTTTGCCTCAGGTCTGAGATCTGGGAGGGGGGGATGCAGTATAATTAGTCCTGCAACTTAGTTCTCTGGGAATGCACTCTAGTATAGTTAAGGTAACAAACAATTGAATATTGTCTTACACACATATAGTGACAAATGTGTGAACCTGGAAATATCAAACAAATCACCTGAAGCAGTACCATACAAGACAAAGTGAATATTAACATAGCATAAGAAACAATTATGTACCATCTTTCAATCTAAAGAAGAAATCAATAATTATGATGCACACATTCAGACAACCTAGGTATAGACTTACACTTAATATGTAATAAATGTGATGGCTATATAGACACTAATGGAAGAAATGAAATCAACAATAATTTTGCAGCACTAACAGTCAAAAGATTAAGTTCTGTGGCTATGTCACTAAAGATATGTGGTTTGGTAATGGGGATGCAAGTGGAAAAATTTTAAACCTTAAACTATACGATATGAGGAAGAGAGAGAACTGTCACAGAGAATCTTACTGGGAATAGGATGTGTATGGAATTATGTAAAGGTAAGAAAAATAATGACAAATAGAACATAAAAGAATAGAAGGAGAAAGTAAATTATATAGGGAGTAAAAATAAGGGAAATTAAAGGAAGAAAAATGTCAGGGAGAAGAGGAAAAAAGAAGGAAAAATGAAAAGCAAGGAAGGACAAAGAAGAATTCCTCAATTCCCAATAAACTAGTGAAGAAAAAAGGAGAAAAGGGAAAAAAGTGGAAAAACAAAATCCAAAGCAAAACAAAATTAAATAAAACACACACACTTGAAAAAAAATTTTTAAGGGCTGGGGATTTAGTGCAGTGGCATAAGCACTTGCCTGGCAGGCTCAAGGTCATGAGTTTAATCCCTGGCACAAAAAAATTTTTAAAGATATAAATTACTCTGTGACTTCAAACATTGCTTTCTTCTGGGATCTATAATCTTGGGGCCTCTTCCAAGTCAATATATATATATATATCTCCCTGCCCATGCAGATAAAGAATGCCAACAGATTCCAGATCTGTTCTGGATGCAGGCACCAGAAGGTGGTAGGGTTATAGTGAGGAGTCAATGCTGCAACTTTCAAATCCAGAGCAATTCAGGCTCACCCTGACCTCTGGCCATGGACGCAGGGCCTGAGTCCTTAGCTTAAACCTTTCAAGGGGGTCTCTTTCCAGGCTGACTATGCCCCCTGACTACAGTGGTGTACCATGACTCTCTCTCACCCGTCACTGAGGGAATGTAATACAGGCAGCTCTCAATTAAAGTCATCCCATGGTTTCCCTGAGTCCTGGGTTCAAATGATCATCCCCTTCTCAAGACTGATATCCAGTGAAGTACGCTTCTCAGAGGCTATGACAGGTGCTTAGACTGGGGTCGCTCATCAGCTGTTACCTGCTGAAAGACTCACATAGGAGCAGACTCTCTCCCTACAGCTCATTGATCCATTCAACTGGTCCATGACACTCCTTTATTCCACCGCTGCCTGCCTCACAGGAGCCCTCTAAATCTCCAGTACTCACAGTTTTTAGATTTTTTAATGAAAAAATAAAATAAAATTTATAATCAGATAATAATCAATAGTTGTTAAAATGTGTATCATTATCCTCAAAGTAATTACTCAGAATCCAAAGCATAAACCAAAAAAGAGCCTTACAAAAAAGAAACATAATAAAACAAATATCTCTTTTTAGTTAATTAAGGTAAATTAGTGGTAGAATTAAAACCAATTAGCTTATATGTTGAAATACTTTTAAAACAATGAAATTTGTAAATTAGGGAGACATAAGAATCTCTCCCTTTGTCCCTGTAGATTTAGTCTCCCTTTCCAACAAATCAAAGTCAAAAGCTGGGGAGAAAGTGCAGGTGAGCCCTTCCCTTTTCTGCATTGTGTTGTATCTCTGCAATTTTTCTGTAGTCTTTAATTTTCTTGTCATATCATTCTTAGTTCCTGGATAACTCTCTCTCTCTCTCTCTCTCTCTCTCTCTCTCTCTCTCTCTCTCTCTCTCTCTCCTTCTCTTCCTCCTCCTCCTCTTCCTCCTCCTTCTCCTCCTCCTCCAAGTTTCTTTCCAGTGTCTGAAATGAAAATCTTTTTTTATTTTGGTGAGAATAAAACCAAAATGAGAGAAAACAAAATGGGGTCAGTTAAACAAAAGGATGGACAGAGTACATGACTTAAAACCAAAATACAAGGTGATCAATAATGGTTACAATAATGTCTCTTGTTATCTTCAATAGAATTGCCCATATTACCATAATAAAATTGGACATAGCAGTACAGAACAAAATCAATAAAAACAAAACACTGGGGATATTATAGGATGTCAAAAGAAGATAATAGTCAAACCAGAATGAGTATCATAGTGAATCTTACTGTCTTCAGAGTAGTTGCCTATACTCTCAGACTTGATACAGTCAAGCATAACAGATTCGAATAACATCAGTCAAGACAAGACAATGATCAAACAAAACATTCAAATAAAATCAGTCAGTACAAGATAGTGAAAGCAATACAGAGCTTCAAATTAATAGGAAATCAAAAATGGTTGCAATAGTATATCCTGCTATCTTTGGAATAGCTGTCCATGCCATCAAATCTAGTACAAGTAGACAAACTGGAACAGACTATAACCAAACTAAACAGAGCAATGAAAACAATATGGGTTTCAAATCATGATACAAAATTAACAATGTCCTCTGCCTTCCCTTTTTAGACAATTCCTCCCCTTTCATTTTCACTGGGTGCATTGTACATTGTGTATTCCACTAACTCCTTTAGTTTTTAGATTAGGGAGGCAACCCACTATTTACCTAAGTGGTTCTGAACTTTTTTACCCCTGTGCATGATCTCAAGTTGTATCCACTTACCTACAAGAGCTTCAAAATTTTCTTTCCTTACAGCTAAGTAGTTCTCCATTGTATAAAAGTGTTGTCTTTCCAACCAATCTGCAGCTGAAGGGCGAGCTACCCCCATTTTTTTCTGGTTTCCTGTCATATAGAGCATTATTTTCTCATCTCTTTCAGTCCATAAACCCTCTTTCAGGTTAATTATATTTCTTATATAGAGCATCTTGATTGACCCTATTTCCTGATCCACTCTGCCTGTGTTTCTTTTTATTGGTGTACGAGGCCATCCATGTTAGCAATTATGGCCAACCTTCTCCGCCACATCTCTGTCATGCTATTTTTCTCTCATTGGTTGCTTACTTTTCTCCTTCATTCCACTGTCTGCCCCATTCAGTGAGCCCCCTCTGCTTCTGTTCCTCAAACCATGGTCTTTTTTCTGTCTCTCTAGAATGTTCCTCAGTATTTTTTATAGGGTTGGATTGGTGGCCATCAACTCCCCTAGTTCCTCTTTGTCATGGAAGCATTGTTTCTCCATTAATTTTGAGAGATCATTTTTCAGGGTACATCAGTTTGAGAGGATCCATCTTTTTCTGTCTGTTCTTCTCCAGAGTGCAATACTCCAGCATCTGGGCTGTTTCTCTCAAAGAGGTTTTTTACTTTGCTGCTTATTGATCTGCCATCTTCCCAGTTTCAGAAATGAAAGTCTTGAAGAGGCTGAGTTGTAATTGCTTATCGCTCCAAAATTTTGCAAAAAGGCCACCAACTTGATGTTTTGAATCAAATTGAAATGTTCATCTTGTATGATTTTAACTTTAGGACAAGGTCAGAAATTGTACAAAACCAGGTCCATGAATAAGGTTGATGATGATACACCACAAAGTTTTTGTAAGCTGGCCATTCCACTGAATATCACTCAATAACAATGTTCACTGTATTTTTCATTACACCTAGTAAAGACACTCACAAAATCTGACTTTCTGAAAGTGGCATATTGATAGGTTAAGGGCATATTGGGATAGGGGAAATAGAAATGTGTTGTTCATTGTAATAATATTCTAATTTAAATATCCACTATATATTTTGATCACATTGTATCGATACTAGTAAACAAAACATCATGTTTCCTTTTTCAAATACTCCTCCTCTACTAAGAAAATATGAATCTGCCCAATGTTTCCTTGAAAGCAATTTTGACATCCTTATTCCTCAAGCTATAGATTAATGGGTTTAGCGTACACACCACAATGGTATAAAACAGGGAAGACACTTTCCCTTGGTCAAGGGGCAAAATGGATGGTGGTCTGAGATACATTAAGGTCCCAGAACCAAAAAACAGAGAAACCACAATCACATGGGAGCTTCAGATACTAAAGACTTGGATCTACCCTCCGTGGGATGAGTGTGAAGAATGCTAGACAGAATGAGGGCATACAAAATGAAGATGGCACCAGTGGGTGTTCCAATGCAATGACCACTACCACAAAGACCACCAGCTCATTTGCATAAGTGCTGTTGCAGGTCAGCTCAAGGAGGGGAAGGATGTCACACATATAATGACTGATGAGGTTCTCAGAGCAGAAGATCACACTCATTATGCTTCTATTCTGAGTCATGGCCCCAGAAAACCCCACTGTGAAAGACACTCAACAAGAGGTGTAAACACACCTGAGGAGACATGGTGACCAGTGGGCTACAGGTGGCCACATAGTAGTCATAAACCATTGTTGACAGCATAAAAGACTCAGAAATGACAAAGAAGCAGAAAAAAGAGCTGAGTCATACACCCAACATAGAAAATGATGTTCTTCTTGTAAATAAAGCTCATTAGCATTTTGCATGTGCTGGTAGTGGAGTAAGATAAATCTATTATGGAGAGGTTGAAGAGGAAGAAGTGCATGGGGGTGTGCAGGTGAGAGTTCAGTGCTAACAGGATGATCAAGCCCCAGTTGGCCAGAATTGTGATCAGAAACCTAGAAACAAAAAGAAGAGGGGAATCTGGAATTCAGACTTGTCTATTAAGCCTTTGAGGATGAACTCTGTCACAGAAGAGTTCCTGCTGCCATTCTACTCTCTTGGGGAGGAGAATGATCTTTTGTGATCTGTGGGGTAAAGGAAAGAGTATCAGTTGGAAACAACCATGAATACATCCCTTCTATGTCTATTCATTATTCTTTTTAAAAAAGGAATCCACAGGAAAAGACTTGGTTGGAATACATTTCCCTTTTACTATGGGTAGTAGCAAACTACTAGGAACTAACTTCTAGGCTAAATTTACTTAAAGAACAGAGATGCTACTGCTCAAAAATGCAGTACTATAAGCCAAGTTGGTGTCTTTTATAATTTGAAGTCAGTTTTTTCCTATGTACTTCCCTCCTCTGTCTCAGCTTCAGTTGCTGCTTCTGGGTCTCTTCCCTGCCCTGAAGGCAGAAATCAGTGTACCTCTGGTGCAGTACTGAAGATGAAACACGTGAGGCTGGAACTCCTCTGAGCCAGACGTAAGGCCCTGGTGCTGCCACAATCCAAGAGCATGCTCTGCCTAGCCAAATGGGTCCTGAAGGTTCTAAACTCTACCCAGCCAGGTATAAGGCCCTAGCACCAGACTTCAGGAGTGTATTGACACTAGCTGTATGGAGGATCTGAGCTCGGCCCAACCCAGCATTCCAGTGCAATCCATCAGGGGAATGCCAGGCCAGCTTCATAGGTCACAGAGGTACTGAGCCCAGCCCAGCCTATAGCCCCAGAGCCACCCATCAGGGAACAACCAGCCCAACTGATGGGTCTTGGAGAATTTGAGCTATGTCCATCAGAGCACAAGGCCCCAGATCCATAGTTCAGTGCTGTAGCCCAGTTAGCCATGGGTCCTGAAGGTTCCATACTCCACCCAGACAGGAGCAAGGCCCAAGTACCATATGCCAGAGTTGTGCTCCAACTAGCCATGCACTCCAGAGCTCTGAACTCCTCCAGGCCAGACACAATCCCTAGCTTCCTGGGCTCTGGAGGTTCTGAACTCCACCCAATCAGGCAAAAGTCTCCAGGGCCACACTCTGGGGGTGGGTCCCTGCTAGCCACCAGGGTCACAGAGGTACTGAGCTCCACTTAGCCAGGTTCCAGGCCCCACTGACACACCCTGGGTTGTGCCCCTGATACCTACACAGAGCTCTTCCCAGCCTAGGGTCCCAGAGAAACCCAGAGCAGTACATCAGGGGATTGCCCAGCCAGCCTCACAGGCCATAGAGCAAAAGTCTCTGGTGCCATATTTTGGGAATGTGCCCTGGCTAGCCACAGGAATATCAGAGGATTGAAGCTCTGTCCAGTGCAGTGTTCCAGTGCAATCCATCAGGAGGGTGCTGGGCCAGCCACATGGGTCCCAGAGGAAAATGACAAAATGAAAAAGCAGTCTCAGTCTTCCAGCCACACCAAGAACAAATCCAAGAGACACTGAAATGGAAGGCACTGGAAATAACACAACTGAACTTTCTGAAATGATAGCAGCTAAAGTAAAGAAACAATTCCATGAAGCCATAGAATAAATCAAGTCAGAAATAATCTTTCAGGTAAAGAATGAAATGAAAAACATTACAAAAGAATTGTTGTGTGTTTCTAAAGAAGATATATATAAAAAACAGGAACATAAGAAAATGATGGGGACCTTGAATGAACAATATAAGGCAGACTTAGATGCATGAAACAGATTCAAAGGAATATTCAAGAAATTAAAAATTCCACTGAAAGCTGAAAAAACTGCATGAATGAAGCTGAAGTTTGATTACCAGACACTGAAGACAATATGGAAGCTTATGATCATGAAAAAAAAGAGCTCTTAAAAATAATAAGGAACCAGGAAACAACAATTGAACAGCTGCAAGACAATGCAAAGAGAAACAATATAAGATCAATAGATGTCAATAAAAATTCATGGGTCAACACAAATGACCTACCAAGGCTATTTGCAGAAATAATAACAGAAAATTTTCCAATCATGTGAACAGAATCTGATATTCAAATAAGTGAGACATACAGAACTCCAATTAACCACAATCAAAATAAATCCTCACCCAGACATATAACAATTAGGATATCAGAAATTCAGCGCAAGAATAGAATACTAAAAGCTGTCAGAGAAAAGAAATAAATCACATATAAAGGAAAGCCTATCAGATTATTATCTCTACTCTTTACATGTT
Source organism: Hydrochoerus hydrochaeris (assembly GCA_004027455.1). Taxonomy (NCBI): domain Eukaryota; kingdom Metazoa; phylum Chordata; class Mammalia; order Rodentia; family Hydrochaeridae; genus Hydrochoerus; species Hydrochoerus hydrochaeris. The sequence goes on from PVLA01011719.1 coordinate 31,703, forward strand.
TTTTTCTCTTTAAATAAAAAAAAACAATGACATTCCATCTCACTCCAGAAAGAATGCCCAGCATCAAAAAAAAAAAAAAAAAAAACACAACACTGGAGAGGCTGTAGGGGAAAGAACACTTCTCCACTGTTGGTGGGAATGCAGACTGATGCAACCACTGTGGAAATCAGTCTGGAGGTTCCTCAAAAGCCTGGGATTAGAAGTCCCATTTGACCCAGCTATTCCACTACTTGCACATTCCCAGAAGAACTGTAAACAGCATACTACAGTGACATACATGCACCCATACTTATAGCAGCAGAATTTGTAATAGTCAGATCTAGGAAACAACCTAAATGTTCATCAACTGAGGAATGGATAAAAATATGTAGTATTTTTATTCAATGGAGTACTACTCAGGTATAAAGAAGGATCACATTGAGGCTTTTATAGGTAAATGGATGCAACCTGAGATCATACTCATAAGTGAAATAAGTCAAAATCAGAAAATCAACAAACAAATAACAGAACTGAATCACAGCTGTGAACTTGCTAGATGTATACAGAGTGTTCCACCCAACAACATCAGAATATACATCCTTTTCAGCAGCACATACGACATTCTCTAAAATAGACCATATACTAGCCCACAGAACATGGTTAAGTAAATGCAAAACAACTGAAATTATCCCATGCATGTTATCAGATCATAGCACCATGAAACTAGAAATTAATGACAAAAGAAACCGCAAAAACCCCATAAACACATGGAAATTGAATAATACACTCCTAAGCAATCAGTGGGTCACAGAAGAAATAAAGAAGAAATTAAACAATATCTACAAGTAAACAAAAATACAACTTACTGGAACACGTGGGATGCAATGAAAGCAGTCTTCAGAAGAAAATTTATTGCAATAAATTTCCACATCAGGAAAACAGAACGAACACACACACAAAAAAAAAACCCTGATGCTCCACCTCAAACATCTAAAAAAGAAGAGTAAGTGAAGCCCAAAGCCAAAAAGAAGAGAGGAAATTACAAAGATGAGAGCAGAAATCAATGCAATACAGACTAAGAAAACAATACAAAGAATCAATGAATCAAAGAGTTGGTTCTTTGAAAGAATAAATAAAATTGATAATCCACTAGCCAACCTTATTTTAAAAAGGAAAGAAAAAACTCAACTGCATGCAATAAGGATTGAAAACAGTGAAATCACTACAGGCTCTAAGGAAATACAGAGGATCATTAGTACCTATTTAGAAAACCTCTACTCTCATAAGCTTGATAACACAGAAGTGGACAGATTCCTAGAAACAGATGAATTACCAAAACTGGGTCAAGATGTAAAACTTCTGAGTAAACCAATTTCAGTTAACAAAATTGAAAATGTAACTAAAAACTTACCAACAAAGAAAAGCCCAGGTCCAGATGGATTCACTGAGGAATTCTACAAGAAATTCAAACAAGACTTAATGCTGACACTCCTCAAACTCTTAAATGAAATTGAATGGGAAACAATTCTCCCTAACTCATTCCTGAAAGCAAATATTACTCTAATACTAAAACCTGAGAAAGACCCAGCCAAAAAAGAGAACTACATGCCAATCTCCCTAATGAACATAGATGCTAAACTTCTCAATAAAATATGGCAAACAGAATGCAGCAAATCATCAAAAAGATTATACACCACAACCGAGTGGTGTATAATCCAAGGAATTCAGGGTTGGTTCAACATATGTAAATCAATAATGTAATCCACCATATTAAAAGAGCAAAATATAAGAATCACGTGATCATTTCAATAGATGTAGAAAAAGCTTTGGATAAGTCCAACACTTACTCATCATGGTAAGAATCTTATATAAAATTAGAATAGTATGATAAAAGCCATCTATGACAAACCAACAGCCAGCATCATATTAAATGGCCAAAAACTGAAAGCATTTACCCTAAAATCAGGAACAAGATAAGGATGTCCATTATCACCACTCCTATTCAATATAGTGCTGGAAATATAGTGCCAGAGCAATTAGACAAGAGAGAGAAATAAAAGGAGTAAGGATAGGAAAAGAAGAAGGTAAATTATCATCATTTGCAGATGACAGGGTGCTCTACATAGAAGACTCCATAAACTCCATTGAAAGATTCCTAGCTATAATAAATAAATTCAGTAATGTAACTGGATACAAAGTCAACACTCAAAAATCGATAGCATTATTATATAACTAACAAAAAATCACTGAGAGAGAAATAAGAGAAGCCATGCCTTTCACAATAGCATCCAAAAAAATGAAAGACTTAGGAATCAAACAAAAGAAGCAAAAGATCTATTCTGGGAAAATTATGACACCCTGAAAAAAGAAATTGAAGAGGACCTCAGAAAATGGAAAGACATCCCTTGTTCATGGATAGAATATTGTGAAAATGGCCATTGTCCCAAAATTGTTATACAGATTTAATGCAATCCCAATCAAAACACCACTAGCATACCTCACAGAGCTAGAGAAATTACTCCTAAAATTTATCTGGAACCAGAAGAGGCCTAGAATAGCAAAGGTAATTCTAAGCAGCAAAGGCAAGACAGGAGACATCACAATACCTGACTTGAAACTATACTACAGAGGTACTGTAATAAAATCAGCATGGTACTGGAATTAAAACATCTGAAGATCAGTGGAATAGATTAGAAGATACAACTACAACTACAAACACACTCAGCCACCTTATCTTTGATAAAGGGAACAAACATGTTCACTGGAAGAAAGGTAGTCTCTTCAATAAATGGTGCTGGAAAAATTGGCTCTCCATATGCCAAAAACTAAAACTAGACCGATGCATATCATGATGATGTACCAAACTAAAGTCTAAATGGATCAAAGATCTAAATATTAAAATGGAAACACTAAATCTGTTGAAAGACAAAGTAGGAAGGTAGGAAGAACACATAGGGGATGGTAGATAATTCACAACAAGAATCAAACCACACAGGAAATACTTCACAGTATCAATAACTGGGATCACATCTCATTAAAGAGTTTTTGCATGTCAAAAGAAACCTCCAGTGAAAAGAAAACCCACAACTTGGGAATGAAATCTTTGTCAACTATCCCTCAGACAAAGGACTTCTGTCCAGAACATATAAAGAATTTTTAAAAATCAGACCTTCAAAATTCAAAGACCCATTCCAAAAATGGGCATCTGAGATGAATACACAGTTCTCAGATGAAGAAATATGAATGGCAAATAAATACATGAAAAATGTCTATCATCATTGGTCATTAGAAAATGCAAATTAAAACTACACTGAGATTTCATCTCACTCCAGAAAAAAATGGTCAAGATCAAGAAAACTAACAACAACAAATGCTGTAGAGACTGCAGGGAAAAAGGAACTGTACTCCACTATTAGTGGGAGTGCAGACCGCTGCAGCCACTGTGGAGGTCAGTCTATGGGTTCCTCAAAAAGCTGGGATTGGAAGTCCCATTTGACCCAGCTATTCCACTTCTGGGCATATTCCCAGAAGAACTGAAAACATCATATCACAGTGATATATGTGTACCCATGTTTATAGCAGCACAATTTGTAATAGCCAGATTTTGGAAACAAACTAAATGCCCATCAACCAGGGAATGGATAAAAAAGATAAATGAAATATATCAAACTCACATGTATAAATACCATATTGTCTCCCTAGTATAAGAAACTGAAACAGTAAATAAGATTCAAAATTTTTCAATAAATATTGTGACATGGTAAGAAACTGCTCAAAGGGGAAAAATAAATTGAATAGTGAAACGGAGAAAAGATGGAAGGGAAAAGAAAAAAGATATAAATTTGTATATATATACTTTAGACAGCAAAGATGATTGTACTACTAATTCTATTAGTTCTTGGAACAAAACAGTTAACATTCATAGAATTAGAACAATTTTGTATGTCTATATGTGGTAATCCGAGTAACTCTTTTCAAGATAACTGTGCAAAATAACAACCTTAGTTATGTTCCTACCACATAGTTTTGAAAGCATATATTGTTATCGTTATTGTTATTTATTTGTCTCTTTTGTTTCTTTTTTTCTGGTAATTTGTTTTGTTTTGTTTTTCTAATACAGAAAGGACAGATGTACATGTATAGGCTTATACATGCTTAGAACTTTTCCTAAAGAGTTCACAAGAATTGATTTTATTATATGTGATGGTATAAACAGCTACTTTGAAGAAAGCAAAATATTTGGTAGCAACTGCTGATTTGTTATCATCTTGTTTTGAAGCTCAATAAAGCTTTTATTCTTTGTTTTGATTGGGTTTAGTCTGTTTCCTATTATTTGATTTCAGTATGTGTGAAGGTATGGACAGCTATTTTGAAGAGAACAAGAGACATTATGGTAGCTACTCTTGATTTTCCTATTATCTGGTTTTGAAGGACTGTAATGTTTTCATTCTTTCTTTTTGATTGGTTTTATACTAATTATTTTTGTTTGAACTCATTATGTGTCCAGATATGGACAACTATTTTGAAGAAAAAAAGAGACATTATGGTAGCTACTGTTGATTTCCTCTTTTCTTGTTTTGAAATACTGTGTTGCTTGCATTGTTTTGTTCTCCTCTGCTTTGTTCTGTTTTCTTTTGTTTTATTCTCTGTAAAATAAAAAAGGGAATAAAGCTCAAACTTGATAACACTGCAATAATAGAGATAAAAGACAAAAAAGGTCCTTGTAAAAGGAGAAAAGGGACAGAGCCCGTAGATCAAGGCATCGTACTTTTGAATGCTTCACAGAAACAGAGGGCATTTTATAGAAGTTGTGCTAGAAAAATAGTAATTTAATATAAAACAGAATCAAGGTGAAATCTTTTTTTGTTTGTTTAGTTTTTTAATTTGTATTTTAAAGAGAATAAAACAAAGCAAAATAAAACAGAATAAAGCCAATCAAAATAAATCACTGTAAGTGACACAAGACTTCAAAACAATAGGATATGAACAATGGTTACCATAATATCTCTTGTTGTCTTCAAAATAGCTGCCTATGCCTTCAGACATAGTAAAAATCAAACAACAGAATGGAACCAATAAAAACAAAGCAATGAATGCAATAAAGGACTTCAAAACAGGATAAGAGTAAATCCAGAATGGCTACCATACTATATCTCATTATCCTTGAAATAGCTACTCATGCCATTGTATATAATAAAATCAAACAAAACAAACAAAATAAAACCCCACCCAACAAAACAATGAAAGTGATACAGGACTTCAAAACAACATAGGGAATTAGCAATGGCTACCACCTTCAAAAAGAGATCCCCCATAGATGCTACATTGTGTATTGCCATCTTCTGAATAGATGATCAAACCAGTCTTTAGACCTGCAAAGTCAGTGAAACAATAAACACTACAAGCATTAAGTTGTGTTTTACCTCAATAGCTAGCATCACAGCCTGTGCTTCACCAGATCATGCAATTGCTTACAACAAGTGGGAGGTGGCTGTTTTCGTTTCCTAGCCTATGTGCTAGAAGGTGCTGGCATCTGGCTATCCCTCCAAAAGCCCACGCATGGCACCGATTCACAGAGTGGGCTTGCTTTTGGTGACATCTTGTTCTCTGTCCCCACAGTTCACAAATGGTACTGACTCATGGGAAAAGGCTGTCCCCCCAGGGGCCCATGCATTGTGCTGATTCACATGGAAGGCTTGCTTCTTAGTGACTTCTTGTTCTCTTCCTCAAGATTAAATCTTAGGTAAAATTATTGTAATAAAAATGAATTATTATAGTTAAGACAAGTTTTTACTGTGCAGTTCAGGCTGGCCATTAATTCATAATGTTTGGTCAGTTTTGGAGAACAGAAAACCAAATAATTGTTTTAAAATTTAGGAAAAGAAAATGACATTTTTACCTTAACTGTGATGACCAATATGTGAACATTTTCATTTGATAAAAAATATATATGACACAAAAAACTACAAGGAAAACTAAGTAAATAGGAATGCAACCAATGTATTGTGACAATGTGACTATCCAGACTGTGATATTGTACAGTATTTGCAAAATGGTACTACTGGGAGCAATGGCATAAAAAATACAACAGAGACCTCCCTATATTATTTGTAACAACTGCTTGTGAAATTACAATGATCTCCACATACATAATTTGGAACTCATTAGTAACAATATTTTCATGATAACAAATATTGAACATGTGCAACAAACAGAAACTTTCTAAGAAAAAACTTCTCTAGTGAATGAGTATGTACAGCTAAATAGTTCCTAAAAATCTACCTGTCATTGCTCTCATGAACTGCTATTCTACCCTGTCAGTCTATGGGTATAATAGCAGGATAACAGTTCAAGGTTACTTATTAACTTGTCCTCCCTTACTAAAACTATGATTTGTTTTAGTAAAATCATTGCCTATGTTTTCAAACTTTAACATGAACTTTAACATAAGCATGGCACTGCTTGGTTCTGGAGAGCGATAAACTGCTAGTGATAAGTACGAATGACAATAGTAGTGATTGCTGGTGATGTTGATGGCAGTGACTGAGTATTTACAAAGAGGACAATGATGAGGAGGAGGAGGAGGCTGGTGATGATGACAATGCTGATGATGATGATGGGGCAGTTGGTGCTAAAATATTCCAATGTTTGAATCAGATTTGAAGTTTCCATAGCTGCAAGATGACTCTACAAGTATAAAGAGAAATTATTCACGGAACAGGTATGAAGCAAGACTTTAATTGTCCCTTAGTAAAGATCACAGTCTCCAGAGTAACTACATCCCAGGAGATGGCCTTCCCTTACAGTTGTAAACCATATTCCCTGCCCACAAATGTTGGTTAGCTTTTTCCATGACAGTACTTGGCTTTATGAGCACATTTAGCACTAGAAATATATCTATATATTTCCTTGTTGATCACTGAAGCTAATGGCATTCCCTAAAATTTCCAGGAGATGGTGTATCAGTTTTCTTTCACACATGTATTTAATACACACTTATGAAAATTATGTAAAAAAATCTTTCTTCTCTGAGCTCTTATTTTTAATGCAAAGTATTTATAATCATGTTTTTACCTTCATTGCTAGGTGCATTTTTCTTCTATGCTATGTTCTCTTCAGCAGCAATCCTGAGCTTCTGATGATTTGGTAAGATGAAGGTAATACTTGTAGTACTTCATAGGTAATATGTGATTTGTGGTTTATATTATTAGAAGATTGTGGATATAAAAAATAAAATCCCTGATGCTGGGGTTCAACTATACAATGGAGCTCTCTTCTGAACTCCGATCACTATGCACTGCCTTGTATCATATTTAGAGCAGATATTGGGAACAAGGGAATATGTAATATTTTAAATCTCTTATGAGCTGGAAAAATTGTTTTGTAATAAATGAAAATATATTTTAATTGTTTATTGGTACAATTTAGGTACACATACTCCTCACATGCATCATAAGGAATTCATGCTCATATGTGATTATTTTTTAAGAAAAGGTCTTTTGACGTAGCTCAGGCTGACCTTGAACTCACTATGTAGCTCAGGCTGGACTCAAACTAGTGCTAATTCTCCCATCTCAGCACCCCAAGTGCTGCATTACAGGGGTGTACCACCATGCCCAGCCTACATGACATATCTTGATTCCTCTTTTTTCCCATTCCTCTCCCTCTCCCCTCAATCCCTCTTCCCTCATTTACAAAAACTTTTCTTCCACTTTATCCAACTTACCTCATTTTTTCTTTTGCATTCTTTTCATTCCTCTTCCCCCCTCCCTAGTTTTCCTCCCCATTTGAAAAATTTTTTGCTACTTCACAATACTTATTACACATTTTTGTTTTTATTTACACTTTCAATAGAATTCACAATGCAATGCAGACTCTCTTGTCCTCACATTACACTTTAAGGGTATTAAAGAATATTTCTTGTTCTAAGAGCAAATATAAATAATGCCAGTTATTACAGTTATTGAGATTAAATGAAATTTACTTTTAAATCATATGCAAAAATATGTTAAAAATATTAATGTATGTAAATGTATATACATGGATAGAGATGTTAGCTGTCTGTGTTAGGCTCCAAGTAACTGGAAAATATGAGGTTTTTATTCTTTGATTAATATTTACAATGATAAAAATGCATATAAATTACAAATAATATCACTTCTACCTTAAAAATTATAAGAAATATTTTACTACTTATAATATAGAGATGCATGAAGTCTCTACAACAAAAAAGTCAGGCCAGGGACCTAGTTCAGCAGCACAACGCCTGCCTGATAAAAGCAAGGTCCTGAGTTTGATTCCCAGGACCATAAAATTAAAATTTAAACCCCTGAAATAAAAAAGTATAATTTAATGAAGACAAAACAAACTGGTAGTCAGGAGTTTTGAGTTTTAGAATTAGTCTGCCTCTTACCAACAAGGGCATTTTCTATAACTTACTGAACTTTTAGAGCTTTGGTTTGCTGTACAGTGAAAGCAAACAAGCATTCCTCTTACTGTGTTCACAAAGCAAACACTAAGTTAAGAGTAAGCACGCTGTAATCACACCATTTCTTGGTGTGCTAGCATGCAGATTTATAAGGTTACCTGCAGAGAGCAAAGGAGGAAGCTCAAGGTCAGAAAGGAACAGAGGTAAAATTCATCCTAACTTACCAATAATTTGTATATTGGGGCAAGTCATTAGGGTCTGGCATATCATCTTTCTATGAAATAGGAATAAAAGTTTTGCTCTAATAATATTTTGCCCTATTTTGATAATCACATCAAGACACAGTTAACATAGTGAGAGATGGTTTATGAACATAAGAGATACATCTGACAAGTATGTCCACACTAAGGTCACCTCCAGCAATGATTGTTGATGCTTTCTAAAGACATGACCTTAATTTGAACACTTTGTCATTAGGAATGTACAGTGCCATGCTTTGATATTTCAACCGGAAAATTATACCTATAATTAGCTATGGAGCATTTTCTGTGTACTAGTCCCCAAGATTAAATGAAGGATCATTGAATGAATTCTTCTGGGGTAGAATCCAGGCATCAATACTTTCTAAATGTTTCTAGTCATTATAATATCCAGGAAACATTGAGAACCACTGCCTTATATCACACGCTCATGCTTATTAACAACCCACATCTTAGTAGAAATCGTTATATGAAAGAAGATTTATATGATGGTTTATCTTGTTTGTGTTTAAAATTATGTATACCTGAAATTTTGAAAAGTCCACATTTTTTGTCTTAGAGAAGCCCTTTAAAGATAAAAAAAAAAGTGGTAAGGACACAGAGATAGACAGAGATAGAGGAGACAGAGATAAAGATAGATGAGATGAGAGATCTAGACTCAGTAGGAGGAAAAATAAGCTTTATATCAAAATGTTTCTTGCTGCCTTATTATCCGATACTAAAAACATAGCTAGATGTAATTAACCAGAGTTCTTTTGTTAGCAGTTAAATTTAAATGGCAATTTCAATTTTCATTTTCACAATGAAATCGAAAGAGTGGAGTAAATCACACTTTGGGTCTTTCTGGGTAGGGCGTGAAGACGTGCTCTTGGGGATGACATCTGGCCCCAGTCTTTCCTTTTTAATTCTACACCTAAACTCTGCTTTTCAGGTGTTAGGAGTTTAGCAGCTTTCCTCTGTCACTGTTTCCACCATAAAGTTTATGCCTTGGAGCCAGGCGACATTAGACTAAAACCTCTGAGACATGAGCCAAAACAACTTCGCCTCCTTTAACTTTCATGTGTTAGATATTTGATCTCAGAAACAGGAAGGTGAAATGCAACTTTGAAAGTTATATTAATATTTTCTTCATGTTTCAACATAGAAACTGACTAGTTTCTCAATGGCACAGCTTGTGATTAACCATAATAAGTAGAACCTCCATCAATTTCAGATAGATATTCGTGCCTTCACACACACAGAACATGTAGAAATAGCTTAGTTTTAATCTATTTCTATATTGTTAACTAGGAAAAAAACTTACTTTATAAAACATTTTGTGCTAGTAAAAAAGTTTTATTGCTGAAGTAAATTGTCTCTCGTAGTACAAACTACAAAATGAAATTCACTACTGAGGAGAGATACAGTAGAAGAACTCCAACGTCAGTATGAATCAGCATCCATGGAGGAATTGCATATCCAAAGACTGTTCAACCGCTTCCAAGAGGTCCTGGTTCAGTACCTAGAAGGCGAGGCCTGAGAACCTGCATCCACGTCAAAGCAGTGTAAATGGCGCTGGTTTATGGCAATATGGTAAAAAATATGGAACTAAGATACTGGAGAAGCAGGAGAGTATAAGAGATCCAGATCTGGACACCATTCCCCAAGGTTGCTGAAATACTCAAGGGCTAGACAACCTCAATGCAAAGCCTAGGTTTGGGGAGGACACATCAGCCTTGACAGGCAATGCCTCAGCAGACCCAAATATGGAAAAATAGCTGCTTACTCAGCTCCCAGGTGTTGTCTCACAAAGTTTTCTTCTATTCCCACAAGACTCCCACCCAGGCAGAATGGCTGCAGAAAATCACTCTACAGTGGCAGAGTTCATCCTCGGAGGATTAACTAACAGGCCAGAGCCCCAGGTGCCCCTCTTCCTCCTCTTCCTGGGGATCTACATGGTCACCATGGTGGGAAACCTAGGCATGATCACCCTGATATGTCTCAACCGGCAGCTTCACACACCCATGTACTTCTTCCTCAGCAACCTGTCACTTGTGGACCTCTGTTACTCTTCTGTCATCACTCCTAAAATGCTGATCAGCTTCGTGTCCCAGAAGAATGTCATCTCCTATGTGGGGTGCATGTCTCAGCTCTACTTCTTCCTTGTATTTGTCATTGCAGAGTGTTACATGCTCACAGTGATGGCCTATGACAGATATGTGGCCATCTGCTACCCTTTACTGTATAATAGTATCATGTCTCATTCTCTCTGCTCTCTTCTGGTGACTCTGGTCTATGTCACAGGGTTCATTGGCTCTGCAATAGAGAGTGGTGTCATGTTTTCATTGAGCTATTGTGAGCACCTCATTAGTCACTAATTCTGTGACATTGTCCCTCTCATGAAGCTCTCCTGTTTTAGCACCTATGATGCAGAGATGGCAATCTTCTTCTTTGCTGGGTTTGACATCATACTCACCAGCTTAGTTGTTCTTATATCTTATGCCTTTATCCTGTCCAGTACCCTCCGCATCAGCTCTACTGAGGGCAGGTCCAAAGCCTTCAGCACCTGCAGCTCCCATCTTGCAGCTGTGGGGCTGTTCTATGGATCCTCTACATTTGTGTACTTAAAACCCTCCACAGCCAGTTCTCTGGCCCAGGAGAATGTGGCTTCTGTGTTCTACACCACAGTGATCCCCATGCTCAACCCCTTGATCTACAGCCTGAGGAACAAGGAAGTAAAGACGGCCCTGCAGAGGACACTGAGAAGAAAACTCTTGATGTGAATGTTATTGTTCTCTTTCTGCATAAATGTTAGTTCTTAGAAATTGCAGATATATGCTCTCTGCATGGTTACCCAGTTGTGGATTGGAAATTGTAACTTCTCCATATATTGGGGTCCGTTATTTCTCTACTTTTTCTCCTCCCTTAACTCACTCATTTCCATCATTTTTTTGTAGCTATCTATTTCAAAGTGATTTATCTCTCAATTAGGATGTATTTTTTTCTACCTTCAATCATAATTATAAATTAATGTATATTCTCACATTGTGTTTGGAAGTCATTCATGGTACTGCTACCTTCAATACAGAAAATGTTACACACTTCATTTCTTACATTTGGCTACTGGCAACACCTAAGGCAAAGATGTGAATTCAAAAGTCATGAGAAAATTATACTTTGTGCCAATGTCATCCAGATTCCTTCTTCCACATCTTCCATTTCATCTGATGTATTTCCTAATATTCCTGGTCCAAATTTCATTCTGATCCCTTCATGCAATTTTCGTGATACTAATAAAATAATAATAATAATTTGTTTCTTATGCTTTTTTGAGAGCTATATATTTCTACTAAGCATATACTATTTTATTTCCTTTACACCTCATCACAGGTAGGTACAGTTGTGGTTCCACTGCACACAGATGGTAACTTGATCACCACTAGGTCATCCAGGTAACAATCAATACTTGGATCAAACCACCATCTCAGTGACTACAAAGACACACTCTGGTCCCTCATACATTGCCACATTAGAGGAATGTCATCACAGTACATGTCCACTATAAAAAAATTGACTTAGTTATGCTCTTCCAATTTCAAATGCTTCCTGCTAATAGTTTCTCAAATCTCCTCAATATTATCTGCACAAACTTATTTCTTATTCTATGCAGCATATTCAAGATAAACAAGAAAAATTATACTGGAGTGTCTGACCAGGCCAGATTACCATGAATCTCTCCCATTCTTAGCACTGAGAGAGCCATATCTTGGAAAAACCTTCTCTGCAGGCAAACCAGCATGACAGGTCATCCTTGACTACACATTGCTGCAAAATCACTTAGTGAACCCAACTGCAGAGGGACAGAGTTTCTCCTCACACCTATTTATAACACTATCAAGGATTTATGATTTAAACTAAGCAGCCTGATGTAGTCTGAAGGATTTATGGACATTCGCTTGTCATTTACAACAGTTTGGGGTATACTAGTGTATCAGTGAGTGGTTTAATTTGGGAAACATAAATAAGTAATTCCCTCAGGCAGAAAGGATGTAATGTATGAAATTATATGCACATAGTTTTGAATTACTACAGAAAGGTAAAGCGATCCCCTCAAGTGACTCCACAATAGAAAGGACCTACACATCAGGAAGGTCCAACACCATCATCACTACTGCAACCATGAAGAACACTTCTCATGTTCATGGAACTGGGAAATGAATGACAATCCTTGGGTGAGAATCACCTGGGAACCTATTAGAAACTCAGATTTTTCAACCCAACTCCGGATCTACTTAATTACTGGGTAGGAGACAGAAATATGTTTTCACAAGTCCTGAGGTGATTCTCAGTTATTGTACACAATGAAAGAAACTGTCACTCCAACCTTCCAAATCTCACATAAGCATGTTTAATTAAGGGAGACTAGCTACAAGGGACTTGGGCTATACCAGCTTTAGCTTTCCAGTTGACTACAAACCAAGTCGAGGGAGTAGTGAGACAGTCATGCCTAAGTAGCTTCTCCACCCAATTTCTTTAAACTTTCTGCAACAGAAAGTAACATCTCTACCATTCTAGATCCCCAATCATTAGAATTACATGTACAAAAATATCTGTTCATCTTCAAGTGATGATCCTTGAAAATAATGGTGGAAGCAGGTATGTAACTCAGAGATAAAGTGTTTGCATAACATGCACAAAACCTTGGATTTTATTTCCTCTATTTAACATCATGACTTACATAAATCAGTTTTTATTATCATTATCATTATTCTGCAAGATAGAAAATACCAATATGTTAACCGGTGTTAGTCTCCTATTATTTTGCTTCTTTTTTATATCTATATCTTATAATGAGAACTACTTTGAAGGTAACAATACCAAATATGTTAACCTGTGTTAGTCTCCTATTAGTTTGTTTGGAATCTCTGTATTTACATTTGTACTCTTTTATTGTTTTTAAAATTTTTAAAATGTGACTGACAACTATGGTAACTATTTTTTATTTTTTAAACATTTTTTTTAATTTCAAAGAGAATATAACCAAGCAAAATATAAAAGAATAGAGACAATCAAAACAAAACAGTGAATGTGCTATGGGACTTCAAAACAAGATAAAAGGAAATCAGTGGCTACCATAATGCCTCCTGTTATCTTCAGAATAACTGCCCATACCATCAGACATAGTAAAATCAAACAAAAGAGAACACAATAAAGCCAATCAAAACAAAATAATGAAAGCAATACAGAACTTCAGAATAAAATAATGGGAAGACCACCATGGTTACCATAATGCTCTTGTTATCTTCAAACTAGCTGCTGATACCATTAGATATAATAAAATCAAATAAAACAAAATAGAATAAAGTCAATCAAAACAAAACAATGAAAGCAATACAGCGTTTTGAAACAAGATAATAGGAAAACAATAATGGCTACCGTAATATATCATTGAAATAGCTGCTCATGCCATCAAAACTAATAAAATCACACACAATAAAACGGAACAAAACCAAACTAAACAGAAAAATGAAAACAATACAGCATTTCAAAACATGGTAATAGATTAACCATGCCTTTCATTTTTGAACATTCCCTCCCCTTTCATTTTCATAATATCTATTGTGTAGTTTGGATCCTATTAACTCCTTTACCTCTTTAGGGAGATAACATGATGTTCAGCCATGTGACTCTAAACCATTCAACCCATCAGCCATGAGCATGATCTCAAGTTGTATCCCTTTACCTACAAAAGCCTTAAGGTTATCTTTCTTTATAGCTGAGTAGCTTTCCGTGTATAAAAGTGCCATATCTTTCTTATCCATTTTGCTATTGATGTGCAAGTTATACCTACTTTGTTCTGGTTCCTTGTCACATAGAGCATTGTTTTCTCTCTTTTGGCTTTTAGTCTATGAATTTTCTTTTGAGTTAAATGTGTTTCTTGTATAAAGCATATTGATGGATTCTGTTTCCTGATCCACTCTGTCTGTGTTACTTTCCATTGGTGAATTGAGGTCATCTACATTAATCAGTATAGCCAACATGCACTGGCTTGTCTCTGCCATGCTATTTTCTTGCCATTGGCTGACTACTTTTCCCCTCCATTCAACTGTCTGCACTGCTCAGTGATCCCCCTCTGCCACTGTTCCTGGAACCGTGGTCATTTTTATCTCAATGTAGAATGCTATTCAGTAATCTTTGTAGGGTTGGCTTGGTGGTCATGAATTCCTTCAGTTGTTCTTTGTCATGGAAGGATCTTGTTTCTCCATTAATTTTGAAAGATAGTTTTGCAGGGTATATCAATCTGGTTTGGAAGTTGTTTTCTTTCAGGACTTGTAACACATCACTCCAAGTTCTTCTCAACTTCATGATTTGTGTTAAGAAGTCTGTTGTGATTGTGATAGGTTTTCCTTTATATATGACCAGTTTGTTATCTCTAACAGCTTTTAATATTCAGTTATTTTGCTTGATTTGTGGTCATCTAGGTTATTATAAGTCTGGATACAGACTATTTTGGTTATGGCTAGCTGAAGTTCCACATGCCTCAGTTAGCTTTATGTCATGTCTTTTTCCCATGCTTGGGAGATTTCCTGGTGTTACTTCTGTAAATAGACTTTTTATGTCATTTCTGTTGACCTCTGCTTTTTTGTTGACATCCATTATTCTTAAATTATTTTTCTTTGCATTGTCATGCAGTTATTGAATTATTATTTCCTGGTTCCTTATTTTTAAGAGAACATTCTTTTCACAATCACTAGCCAAAATCCTGTCATCAAGCTCTGAAAGTCTTTCTTCAGTTTCTTTCAAGCAGTTTCACCAGCTTTAAATCAAGTTTTTAATTTCCTAGATACCTCTTTGGATCTGTTTCATGCTTTCCAATTCTTCCCATATGGCTCATTCAAGGTTTCCCTCATTTTCCCATGCTTCTTTTTTTTTTAATCTATGTCTTCCTTGGATATATTCTAAAACACTTTAATGTTTATAATTTCTGTTTTATCTCAGATGATATTTCTGATTTGATTTCTTTTACAGTCTCATGAAATAGTTTCTTTACTTAAGTTGCCATCATTCCAGAAATTTAAGTTCTGTAGTTTCCAATTTCTTCCATGTCCATGTCTCTTATTCTTGTTCCATGTGGGCTGGAAGACAGAGATTGCCTTTGCATTGACATTTCCCTGGTTTTCCCTGTGTGAGCTTGTTTGAAGTCCCAGGTACTGTAAATTGGCTACCCATCTGTTCTGTAAGGAAATGGGTCAGGAAACTGGGACTTTCCTGACCTAGGTTCTTGAGGAAGCAGTAGGGCATGGAGCAGTCTTCTCTAGACACATGCATCTTCTTCAAGGTGTTGCTGACTGGTTCTCCCAGCCTGCACTGGCTACAGTTCCAAATGGTGTCTGTTGTGCTCATGAGGGTGGGGTTGGCTACTTCTTCTCCCAGCCCATTCTGGCTACCCACAAGAGGCTCATGATTGTGGCCAGCATGTATTTGGGGATGGGACTGGATGATGCTTCTCATGGCCCATGCTGGCTATGATCACCAGTCAGCAGGTGAACAGGGACAGGATTGGCTGCATCTTCTCTTGGCCCTTGCTGCCTATGGGTCCTAAATGGCAACCTGAATGCATGCAGGAGCAGGGTTGGCTGCTGCTTCTATCAGTCTACACTGACTAAAGTCACTGATCAGTTTCCACACTTTGGCTGCTGGCTCACATCATTACCATTGCTTCCAATTTTTCTGTACTAATAGCCCTGCCTGTCCATTGTGTGCACCCTTGTCAGAGTTCTACAGTGTCTCCAGGTTTTCTACTGGTATCTGACCCCTGAATCCCAGCAATGGAGGGAATATATGGCAAAACTACCAGAAAGAAACTGAAGATAGACTCTCAGACATTGAAGACAGGATGGAAACTTATGATCATGAAAGAAAATATCTCTTAAAAACAAGGAAACAGAAAAAAACAATTCAATAGCTTTTAGATGATACAAAGAGAAACAATAAATTACTGATAGATGTCAATAAAAAAGCAGGGGATCAACACAAATAACATACAAAGACTATTTACAGAAATAATAGCAGAAAATTTTCTAAACCTGGGAAAAGAATCTGATTAACTGAAAATTCATGCATATAGAACCCCAATTAACCATAATCAAAATAAATTTTCACCCAGACATGTAATTATTAGAACATCAGAAATTCAGCACAAAATTAGAATACTAAAAGTTGTCAGAGAAAAGAAACAGATCACCTACAAAGGAAAGCCTATCAGAATCATGGCAGACTTCTCAACACAAACCTTCAAGTCAAGAAGAGCTTGGAGTGAAGTATTTCAGGTCTTGAAAGAAAACAACTTTCAACCCAGATTGATGTACCTTGAAAAACTGTCTTTCAAAATTAAAGGAGAAATAAGACACTACTATGACTAAGAACAACTTAAGAAATTCAGGACCACTAAACCAACTCTCCAAGAGTATAATGAAGAAGTAAGATAGTCCTATGGCAAAGAACAGCTGAAGAAATTTATGACCACCAAGCTAAGCCTACCAAAAGCACTGAAAGGCATTCTAGATACAGAAAAGACAACAATTCAAAGAACAACCACAAAAACAGCAAAGTAAGCAAGGCAAGCAATTACACAGAGGGGAAAAATAGGAAACCAACAACATAAAGATAACATGACAAAGACAAACCAATACATGTCAGCTATAACCATCAATGTAAATGGCCTCAAGACTGGCAGAATGCATTAAGAAACAAGATCCAACAATATGTTTTATACAATAAATGCACTTAACACAAAAAGAAATTCATTAACTAAAAGTCAAAGGGTGGAAAACAGTATGTCATGCAATAGGAATCCAGGGGAAGTTCATCTATTTGCAGATAATGTGAATTGAAATCAAGAATGATTAAAAGAGATAAAGAATGTGGTTACATATGTGTTAGTGGAAAAATTCAAGAGGAAGAGATAATAATTAAAAATACAAATGAAACAAACAAAGAAGGACCCAAATATATATGACAAATATTAATAGACCTGAAAAACCAAACAAGCAGTAACACAATGTAGCAAGAGACATCAGTACTCCATTGTCACAAAGTGATAGATGAACTAGACAAAAAATCAGCAAAGTAATAACAGAACTGATCCAAACCTGTGAACAAATGGACTTAGTAAATATGTACAGAGTGTTCCACCCAAAACATCAGAATAAATATTTTTCTTAGCTATACATGGACCATTCTTTAAACTAGACCATGTACTAGCCCATAAAAATGTTTTAGTAAATGCAAAAGCTTGAAATTATCCCATGCATATTATCTGATCATAGTGCATTGAAATTGGAAATTAATAGTGAAATTGCAAAAATTCCGTAAACACTTGGAAATTAAATAACACCCTTGTGAACAACCAGTGGGTCACAGATGAAATTAAATAAGAAATTAAACAGTATTTATGATTAAGTGAAAGTGCAAATACAACTTACTGGAACCTGTGCATTGCAAGGAAAGAGTCCTGAGAGGGAGATTAATAGAGGTGAATTCTCACATCAGGGAAACACAATGAGCACAAATAAACAGCCAAATGCTGCATCTCAAACTTGTTCATAATGATGATGATCAGAAAACTCTGAAAACATGCAATGAACACCTGGAAGGAGAATTTTGTGATATTGTGACTATGGTTGAAGATTTAAAGTTCGGAGCACACAGATGAGTTCTCACCACCTACACATCTACTTGAAAAGAAAAACTTTTAAACATGTTCCAGGTTGATATGTGACTTCTTCACTATAGAGATGGATTTCCTCCCTTCTGATGTATTTGAAGCGCTCTTGAACTACATGTAGATGGCAAAGATTTCTGTGAAAAAGCAAGATGTGCTAATGTCTGCAGATGAGATTTTTGATATGCAATCTTTTAAACTATTCTCAGATAGGGATATATCTAATCTCAATAAAAAAAAACCAGTCAGTCCAAAAGTAAGTAGTATCTCAAAATAAATCACCCCATCAGAGATGCCACAGACACTAAGAGTGATGTCATAGAAGAAATCAGAGATCAGGATGACAGCACTTCTGACAACACAACAGAGGGCACACCCCACCTCCGTCACCTACAATCACACTCAGGGTTCAGGGGGTAATTTTGAAAGATC